>JANHGC010005857.1:5190-23799 GCA_027560395.1 Boaedon fuliginosus | reverse complement strand
TATAAATCTAATTAAATAAATAAATAAATAAATAAATAAATAAATAAATAAATAAATAAATAAATAAATAAATAAAATAGATAAATAGTGCAATACTGCACTTTAACCAACTGCACCAGCAAGAGTTCCTTTTGAGTCCTTCCTCCACAAATTTCTGGTCCAGAAATTATCTTCTCCAGTGAAAAGTGTGAGACCTGCCTTCCCAGTTCTCCTTACACCTGGAAAGCCTCAAATTATATATTTCATATTGAGAGATGTTAACCATTACTTTGCCAGTCCAAATTATGAATGCTACGCTAAAAGGCTAACCCATGAGCCAGCATGTAAGTTCTTCAACTACAGCCACTTTTGTATCCCAATAGGCCTCCTTTATTTTTGTAAAATGTGGGTGAAGCTGATATTTTACAGAGTTGTGAAAAGTCTTACTTTTCATAGCTCTAGCCAACCGTCCAAGAAGAGGCTCAGCTTCCAACAGTGAGGCAGCTCATGCTGTATGTAATTTCATTTAAACTGCCTTCAAGAATTCTGCCTGGCCAGAAAAAGAGCTCCAGGAAAATGGCAGAAATCCTACTACATGTGAGGAGAACCAGCTTTATTACAGGCTCTTTGGCTTTTCACTCCAGACTGAGGTTTCTCCTCCTTTGCCTGTGGAGTCAAGGGGCCTGCAAACAGCAGATACCCTCTCTCAGCAGGTTGCAGACTAAACCAAGTTTTGTTTCCCTAAGAACCTCCAGCATGGAGGCCAAGGTGCTCTAGTATCAGCCAGAATACAAAGCACAACTCTGTTCTACTGTTTGAGGTTGCCGCTTTACCACATTTTCTCCCCAGCGAGACACTGTGGCTCTAAAAACACAAAATGAGCTATATAGGTCTTTGAAATGCCTTTTCTGGTACAGAAATAGTTTTCCTGGTTTTATTTTATTTTATTTTTAATGTTAGAGAAGGCATAAAAGCTGTGCGATCAATAATTTTCTGTAACCAGCCACCGCTAGGAAATCTCGGAGTTTGCTAAAATGAGCCATTCATTGTCTCTATGGAAAACTGCGTGAATTTTCTCCCTGAAATAGCCAGGAAGGTAGAATCTTGACCAGTTATAAAATTGACAAGAAACCAATTGGTTCTTTTATTCATTTCTGGACGATCTTTCATTATAACAATTTCCAGCTAGCCTGTCTCCATGTTTCCTTAAAATGTATTCACATTCCAAAGCATACAATTAAAACTATTTAACCTTTCACATTAGTGTGTTTCTATATTGCTTTGGACTAGTAATGGTGCAATTTAACATACAAAGTGTCAGGTGAAAGCAATCAGGAGCAGTCACAAAAAGGCTCAAACAGAAACTTTATTGCTAATCACCCATGTTACAAGAAACTCACCAGACTGACTGCATTCGCTTGGAAATGATAAAATAAGGCTTTAAGAGTTTTGGGAGAGGTCAGGCCTGTGCTGCTTTTTGTAGCACAGATATTCTAACCTCACCCAACTCTTAACACCTTCCTCCAGTCTAGCTGGAGATTTCACCACACAAGGGCATTTACTGGAAGGGGCGAAAACCTGCAAGTTGATAGGATCTACATTACAATCAAAGACCTACCGATTTTCTATGGGTATGTATGTACCTATGGGTATGCCACTATATTGTAGATTTTTACCACCTCCCTTAGGCAACCCTTAGGCACATAGCTATAAATTAGGGCATGTCAAATTTTTCAGTTTTCAATTTCCAAATGTTAGGGTTGCTCAAAAGTTGGGATATGCCTTGAGGATTGTGAAGATATTTTGGTTACTTCAATATAATTTAGATGTGCTTGGTAAGTAGCTACATAAATATCATAACTTTTTAACATTTTTTTTATTTCATAATGGAGTTGATCATTATTTTCTTTTTGCAATGTTTAATTAACAACCCTGTGCTGATTAATCCACTGACTCCTTTTCTTATGTCACTGTGCATTTCTTTCCCTTCTAACATTTTACCATGGCTCTGCCAGAAATGACTGAACCACAAAAGACAGATGGTTCAGCCAGCCACTTCTGTTCTCCCAACCTGGTGTAGTAGAAAATATCTGATTAAGTCCTAGAATGATCAAAATAGACAGAGGAGAGGATGGGACTAATAGATCTCCCTGAATTCATTAGGTCTTCAGATTAGACATATGTGGGAGTGAATTGTGAGAATTACAGTTATTGTTTCTCTAACAATAGCAGTTGTATTGCTAGTTATTCTGGGTACATACAAAAATAAAAAAAAATTCTTTAAATAGACATTCTGATTATTTTATGTCAGTGTTCTTGACTTTATTTTTTTGTGCCTTTGAGTCAGTCTTGACCCTTGGCAAGTACTTAGAAAAGTCCATTCTGTTCTCTTGGCAAGTTTTTCGGAAGTGGATCACCGTTGCTCATGGGCTAAAATAGAGTGACTGGTTCAAGTCACTGAGCTAGTTTCATGCCTAAGGAACAGAGTAGAGCACATTGCCTCCCAGTTTCTAGCTTTGTATGTTAAACCACTGAATCAAACTGGCTCAGATTAAAATTATTCAATTTTACCTTGCCTCTTTATCCAGAAAGGTCTGAATATGCCCTCAAGTAGTGTTCTTTCATATGTGTGAAATATCTCTTCTGGGAACAAAGTAAAAAAAAAAGAAAGAAAAAGAAAATTTAGTCATATTGTTTTCTGGATTTTTTTTTAATCTTTTCATAAACAACCACGAGTCTTACCGAGCCAGGTAGCATAAAATATTTGTAAATAAAAACTAACAAACAAGCAAAGAAGCAAACATTATATATTAAAATAAGATAATTTTTAATATGTCTGCTAGATTTGGACAATCATTAGGGATTTTCCATATTTGTTTGTTACCATAGTATAATATAGATTTTTTTTCAGTCCAGATCTGCAAAACTGTTCCCTAACAAGACCTGGGGTTGGGCAATAAACTTTCTGAAGTTAAAAGCACTTGGCCTTGATTTGTGTCTCAGATTATAAAAGTCATTTTTACCTTTCCAGAAGAAGCTGTGGTACAAATGTAATAGATAAAACAGAAAGTATTTTAAGAGAAAGGGGGAAATGCATACAATCTGACAAACAGATTGATTCTTTATTATGATCATAATGCCACATCATCCTTTCTTACAAAAAATATTTTTGTGATTAGTTGTGACTTTGAAATTTAGATGTTTTTTTTTCTTTTTAAATAATAAAATATTTTTTTTAAAAAAAGAAATTTAGATGTAAAAATAAAATGTAGCTATTATAGCCCTCTATTTAAGGCACAGTGAAACAGGAAATATAGGCACAGGAAATATAATAATTATAACCAAACCATTTAGAAATGAACCTGGCCTATGAAACATCATATTAATATCTTCTGCACATGGCTCCGTATATCAAAAATAGTATTAAAATACTGGGTTTTTAAAAATATATATTAGATTTTGTCTTGGAGAATGATATTCCTGTGGTAACAGTTCAATATATCAAGATCAAGAAGGAAAAAAAAAAACTCACGAGACATCTGAAAATACAAAACAGCCATAACATTAGCAAATAATATTTTGAAGTCTTCTGTTCTGATAGCAATAACAATAGCAATAGCACTTAGACTTATATAGCGCTTCACAGTGCTTTACAGCCCTCTCTAAGTGGTTTACAGAGTCAGCCTGTTGCCCCTAACAATCTGGGTCCTCATTTTACCCACCTTGGAAGGATGGAAGGCTGAGTCAACCTTGAGCCTGGTGGGATTCAATCTGCCAAATTGCAGTTGGCCAGCAGTCAGTAGAAGTAGCCTGCACTACTGCACTCTAATCACTGCACCACCGAGGCTCATCAATTTGAGGCAATCTACTCAGTTTCTTTTTTTGCAATTACAGATAAATAGATAAATGGGGATGTCAACCCTGAAGCTGACCTGGCCAAAGCCATCTTGGAACTTCAGTGTTGCTACACTGGAGAGAGGGATAGGGAGCGAGAATTAGAGATAGCTGGGGATGTATAGCCAAAATAAAGTACTTTCTCTTGGGAACCAAGGATGTTCTCACACCTGGCTGGAAGAAGGAGGAGTGATGTCACCAGACCAGTGGATGTTGCATTGATTGGGCCATGTGACTGATTGTTTGGCATTGGGAGAAAAACTTTTACTTTCAATTAGGTGAAAACCAAGGGGTCCTTCAGAGTTGGTTTCACCAGATATGTGCCAATTTGATATTTCCAATAAAGCTATTCTTTGAGGAAACTACCTGCCTCGGAGTTTTGCTTGCAATGGATCTATTACTTGGAAACCTGACAGGAGCCGTCTCATTTGACCCTAGGTGGGTCATCAAGAGTGGCCTCCCTGGTGAAACTGTGAAGTGGTCTTCATTTTCCTGGGTAATGATAAAAGAGCAGCATAAAAACCAGGAACAGGTTGTACCTAAGGCTCCACACCTATTAAGAGAAGTATTTTCCACTTTGGCATAAATGAATCCCTTCATCCCTCTCTCAAACCATCAATCTTCTCTATCCAAAATGTGAACATTATTGTCCTCAAAAGAGTGTGCTTTTTCTTTTAAATGAAGATATACTGCTGAATCTGGTCCTGTAGTGTTGTTGTCCTGGGCTGCGCCATCCTCTTGTGTAATTGCTGCTTGGTTTCGCCAGTGTAGAGCTCTGAACGCTCCTCGCTGCCCTGGACCACATACACCACATTATTTTTCTTATGTTTTGGTGTCTGATTTTTAAGGTGGATAAATCTCTGTCTTGATGGGTTTGAAGAATATAGGTATGTGGTGTTTTCCAAATATCTATTTTAGCTTTTCCAATAAACTGGTCATGGAAAGAAGGACAGGTATTTCTGTTCTTCTCTGCTTACTCACCTAATGAGCCTATTCAGAGTAGATGAGAAGAGAAACCTCCCTGGACTACATATATGGAGTGCCCCTAACAAACTTGCTATTTGGAAAAGCAGCAAAACATTTTGAGCCAATGAGAAAAGAAATGCAGTTGCCATGAATCAACTTCCAGACAACTGGATGGCCAAGAATTTTCTTCAACCTAGAGAATTACTGCGCTGCAGCATTATTTTTACCTCTCTTTTCCATTTCAAAATCTAGGCAAAAATCCAGCTTGGGAGATCAAACGTATATGACGCAGCAGATATGTGTTTTTCAGTTGCTTTGATAAGATACCCACTGTTGTTTTAATGTTTATTGAAGGCAGGATTGCAACATTTCCAAAACCAAAATCAAAAGGTCATTTTGCAGTTGCCAGTAAAACTGCTTGGCAGAACGGTATTTTTCTAACTTTATTACAAACTAAATGCACTGATTATTTGAGTTGGGGGTCTGTGAAATGTTGCTTCCGTAACAGATCAGCCAGAGCTCTGGTCCCAAACCTGGAGGAAACAAAGGACTTGTGAGGTTACAAAATACCAAGTTATAGTTCATTGCTGTTATAAATAAAAATAGTTACTGATAATAGACATTGTGACTGAATTTTGCCTTGGAATAATAAGGAATCTGACTTAATGTGAGGATTCACAAGGTGACTCTAGAATCTATACAAGATGAAAACTGTCCAGATAGATCCAGTTTGATTAATGACCAAAACGGAACTCTTCAAAGCAGATTTTTTCAATATTTTGCAAAGCTCCGATAGCTTTGCATTATGGATTTATGATATCCTGAACTATTTTCATTTATAACAGCAATTGACTATAACTTGGTATTTCTGTCTGTTCCCCTGTTCAGCACAGTTTCAAATAACTCTGGTGCCCCAGATATATTAGATTGTTAGAGCATGATTAACACCTCTGAGTACAATTTTCCCAACGTGGAGTTTACACATTAAAATATCTTCCATAAAGAATTGAGGTATTGTTTTGCCATATTGTTTTTTGAGCACATTCATATGATTCTGGGTTGGTATCCAGCTGTGGGCCCATGTGTACATCATGGAATTGATATGAATCTTCAGAACAGGTGCAAGATGACATGAGCCTGCAATTTTAGATCTTTTCCTCAAGGAAGCAGTTCTCAGCATTCTTTTTATTATATAAAGGAATGTTGTGAAATAAAAGTCCATAGTTCTAAGTTCTAAGTTAAAACACACACACACACACACACACACATTGCAGATTTTCTGCCCTAGATGCTAATTGCTTTAAATGCCCTTTCCAGTATAGCACATCTGGCCTGTAAGGTTTTTTTTTAATGCTATAGAGTTTATAACTTCTTTATATCGATGTGGAATTAATCACATATTAGAAAACAGAATTGGTACAAAATGTCTCTAATGATTACAAAGAGAGTAAATACTTTCCCTTAGGACATTTCAGGAATCTGGACTTTCTCCATAATCAAGAAATCACTTACTGTCAAAGTGTGCAGTGAAGCATTCAGTACTAAAAGTTCCCACTTTACAACAATAAAACTCCAGTGTGCTCAGTGCATATTTTTTGCTGATACTTTTTTTCCCCTGCAATTCCATCAATGACCCTTAAAATACTGACAAAGTGATCTGCCCTAAGCTAGGTGGTCATCTCTGTTTATATATAATCTATGCTTACAATAACTGAGCATGGCTGAAGTACTTTATCCCTGGGCTACCTAGCTCGGTCCCTGACTGCGTGAGCATAACTTTCAAGAACCCTGAGTTCTCCATACACTGTTCACACATTGTTGCTTTAACATTATATAAATCACACCTGTAGATCATATCTAACGTATCTGTTGCTAGAACAAAACCTTGTTACGTTCATTTTGTTTTGAAGTAAATTTTATTGATATTTTTTTTCAAACATTAAAATACATCTCATTTTCCTTTCAGTGCGTTCTGAGTTATATCCCTCTATCTTCTAATTTCATTCTGTTCCCTTGTTTACATCTGTGACCTCCATTTCGTATTTAAAAACCCATTTACACAAAGAGAACTAAATATTTCTACACACTCATAAGCCCACATTCTACATATAAAAAACAGTAGTATTTCATCTAAATAATTTGCCCCTATACTTCTTAATTTATCTATAGTCAATCAGTACTAAATTATTTATTATCAATTTTCTCCTTCTTTAACTTTTACAGTATGTTTATCTATATTATTGCATTCATATCATCATTACTAAAATCTAACTTACTTTAAAAAATCTTCTTTATAGCATCCTCTACATTTAAAATATTAGTATAGATCATCAATTTAAAAGTGTATTCTTTCATAAGCATTAACTATTTGGTATATAAAAAACTATCTTAGTACCTATCATCAATTAATAATAAATTACATCTTATCTTAACTTTCATCCCTCTTTTTCATTTTCTGGAAGTCCATTCCCTTTTCGTCCCCTGTGTCCCGCCTGTTGGTTTCTCTGGGGTCTTGTTCCTTCCTGTTCTCTTTATTATCTTTATTCTTCTTCATTGCTCCTTTTCTTGCTCCTTTATTGCCTGCCTCCCATTTATTTTGTCCAAATTGATAGTCATTTTGTAGTTACCTCTGCGTTGTCATCTCAGGTAATTTAGCTTCATTATTATGCCGCAAAAAGTATGTGCGTATGTCTCCTTTTATTTTTTGCTTCGTCACCGCCATTTTCTCCTCTGTGCAGTCCTCCACTTTCCGCTCGTCCTCCATCACACTCTCCACCTCTTCTGCCTCCTCCTGCACGTCTGGTCACTCCATCAATGCTGTTTGTGTTTCCATTTTATCTACTTGTTGAAGCATTTTACCCAAAATTTCTTTAAATTCAATTCCTAAGTCCAAAATATCCTCCGTTTTCTTTGTAATTGATGCAATGTTCTTTGGTAGTTTATTGGTTTATAAAGGCTAGGCAGGGGAAGATTATATAAAAGGAAATTTACTAAGAAAGGTTGATTAAGGTTATTGTTGGAATAAATTAAAAGGGCATATATGGAACCAAATTATATAAAAGGGAAAGCATTAATGTTACCTTATATTTGGAATTGAACTATATTAACTAAGAAATAATAATTAATAATGAAAATGAAACATGAAGTGAATTAGATGATGTAAGTGATACCTGGAAACAACTCCAACCGTGCAATGAGATATTGTGTAAAAGAAAATAAAAAAATATTTGAGGAGGGGAGGGATGGGGTGAGGTCCACAGTAAACAGTTTGAGGTTTAAGCTGTGAGGGTTTGAGCTGTAACAACAGGGTCAAGCATTCCAGGCATTGAACACTTTGTTGCAGAAGTCGTATTTTCTGCAGTTGAGTTTGAAGCACTTTACCTTGAGTTTGTATTTTCAACATGCTTATTTAAATGAAAGTATCCTAAACAGAATCCAATGCAACATTATTCAATCAGATTCAGTTCTTTAGCGTTAAGGATATGGGCAAGATCTTTCTTCAACTACTAACCATTTAATTCTTAGCTTTCTGGTTGTCTGGCTAGCATCATGAATATATTAACTTTTTTCTGAAAGAGAAGACACTAATCTCGATGCAGAAATTTCTTTCCCCAAAGGTGCACTTTTGGCATTCAATTAAAAGCCAAAGTATCCAAGCAGGTACTGAGCTTAAAAGAGGGGAGGTATTTTATGATGTGCAGAACTTGATTTTTTTTAAATGTGATTGTGATTTTTATTATTATTATTTCATGTTTTTTTGGATTTGTGGAATGCCCAGAGGAAAAAACCAAATGTCTTTCAATAGTGGAATGCAAATCTCTAAAAGTCATCTTCATTATGGTAGGACATTATTTAGTTCCTGAACTTTTCTCTGGATTTAAAAAGAAGACTAGCAATATTTAATATAATTTCTGTTCGCAATGTCTCATAATGTAGTGAAGCTTTATTTCATAATTGATGAAACAATTCTCTTTTATATATATATATATAAATATTAACCTAGATTTCCTGGAATTATTGCATATTTTTTCATATAGACTCACACATACAAATAAAATTAATTTAATTTACAGAATCCAGAAAAGAACAATGAAAACAAGCAGTTAAAAGCCACACTAATAGGTATCCCAGGCTAAAACAGCTAGAACAATAAGCAGTATAAAAATAAGACAGATGCCCCACAATACATAACAATCACATTGACCCCAACTGGGAAAAGAGCCAGGTCTTGTGGGCCTTCTAGAAGCCCAGGAGTATGGGACTCATCCGTATCTCTTGGAGTGATCCTCCTTCAGAAGGCAGGGGCCATGACAAAGCACATTTCCACAGCCGCACAAAATGGCAACATTTAATTGAATGGACCTGGAATGGACTCTATCGAAACATACCAGGTGAGAAGAAACAATTGGAGAAACAAAATGCTTATTACAAAGGATGGAAGGGAGCATGATAGTTCAATGTATTGTTAAGGAGTTCTGAGCAGTATTCTTTTAGCTCCCTTTTACTGGGACAACTAATTTTTTGGGATTCTCAGTATAGGTGTGGTCATCATAAATCACCTGGTTCCAGTTTCTAACACAAAATTTTATCCATCGATATTTGGTCCAGAAGGAATTGTCCTTATTTTGTAAACTATGTCTGGAATTTCTGTGCAGGGATCAGTTGAAGTGTGGTTTCTTTCTTTGGTTACAATAGCATTATTAACTGTTTTGACCATTTGGGCTTTGGTATGAGAATGTAAGTATTGCTTTTTGACTTATTTAATCTCTTGAATTTGTGGCAAAACAATGCTCTGTTGCGGTAGAAGAAGGACTTCTCAAAGTTTAAAAACTGCATTTCACTGTTTGCTTTTCTGCTTTAAGGAACTCTAAAATTGCATGTTTTTTTTAATGATGAACCCACTCCTTCCCCCTTTTAGAACAAGATGAAGAGGAAGAGGAAGCCCTGCTTTCCCTTTCAGGAACCTCTTCCTCTTTTCCTAGAAATAAGCCTTTAAACACATGTCCTTGTGTTGCTGCTCTTCAAGAATTCCAGTTCTTACTTAGGATAGATTGTAAACAAGAAACCTGATCCCACAAGGACATAAACACAGAGAGAACAAGATGTCCATAGAAAGATGCTGGAGTGAATTCAAATGTCACACTGCTTTGTATTTAATATACCATCATTTTGTACATAGCATTGCTAAATGCTTTGGAAAGAGAAAGGGGGAGAGAAAAAAGAGGAGGAGTTGGGAAAAGCAGTTTTAAAGCAGAAGACTGAGCTTACTGTTAAAGGCACTTAAAATAAACCATGTGTCTCTTCACTCATATCTGTAATACTGTTAAGATACACATATAAACATGCTATTTTATTTGAAAGGATCTCATTTTCACTTATCCATGTCCAAACACTTATAAGTCAGGACTGGATACATCAGAAGCTTGTGGGAGTGTTTTACAATCCACCCACAGGAAAAATCTAATTGTTGTAATCAAAAGTATTCTGAAGCTAGAAAACATGTTTCTTTTATGTACCAGAGTTGAATTCAACCCCCATCCATTTACACAAAATCTTAAGCTCCCTAGACCAGATTCACCAGCCTTTGGATGCACTGCAACATAATTATGTCTGTAATTATAGCCGGCTTCTCAAGGTATAAACCTTCATAAAGGAAGTTATTACTTAAAATTACAAAATGTACCATCAAAATGTTAAAAACTAATTATGCAACATATAATTCATAAAAGCTAGAATTAAAAATATGGTACGTGAAATGGCAGCAGAATAAACTCTTGGTTAGGTTTTTCCGCTGAAGTTAATAAAATGAACCTATTGTGGGTAAAACAGTTGAGGAATGATTTAAGAAAGCTGTCCCAATGCTGTATTTTGGAAGATTAATTGACAAATTGCTCAATAAAGGAAAAGAAAATACAATGCCTCACTTATATAAATAAAATGTTCTACCACTTCAAAGCAATTTCTACTTTGCAGTTTCTTCTTCATCACAAGCTTCTTTGTTTCCTTGCTTGTTTCCTAGCTGTGAATGTAAACTTAATGGGGAAATAAGTGGCATTACTAAGAATGCTGGTTCTTCTACTTCTTTTTTTTGACCAGCTTAAAAGACTTTTATAGCTTCCCCTCTTAGAAACAGAACTCTGGACAGCTGACAACAATTATACAAAACCTAGCTTCATAAAAATATAAGGCTAAAAACAGAAACAAAAAACCCGGGCATCACAATCATTCTTGAGGCAATCAACACTACTACCTTGCAGCTTCAACATTACCCTATTCCAATTTTTGGGAAGAAGGTCAACTCTTTAGAGATTTCCAGAAAATTAAGAAGCATGCAGTTTGCCAGATCCCAAAGGAAGAGCATTCCACAGGACAAGGGTAGCCACAGAAAAGGCACGCTTCCTAGGTTTCATGCAACATTTAAAAGGATCTGGAGCATGGATCTGATGGAATGGGCAGATATCCTCAGGGAGATGCTTTCTAAGCATCCTGTCACATGTATATGTCAAATACCCAAGCAGACCTGTTATTCCTTCTAGTGGATAGTAGTATCCTGACAGTAGAAGAGACAGTGTAGTGTATTGCTGAGCTGGCTGAGAGAAGACACAGATGGAACCTTAAAACCCAAAGAATCCTGGAAGAGGAGAGAGGAGAAATAAAGGAATAGGGAGCAAATCAAGAGGGGTCTGGATGCTGGTAATTGGTTCAAGAAGAAGTCATGGCAGGTTTCTTAGAAGTGGAGCTAGTGCACTCATAAAAGTGCACAGTAAAACAGGAGGGGCCTTCATGGGTCCACCCTCTCCAGTGCAGGTGGTCTTTGTGGAGGGGACTGAAGAGAGGAGAATCCATGTCCTGTCAGGAGTGAAAGAGTGACCACCAACCCAAAAGAGTGCAAGAATGACAACTAGTGCATTTTTCTCTTAAATTGAAGATGGGATAGAGGATTGCAGTAACAATGTTCATAATCAGACTACACAGATAACGTCATTGGACAGGAAGCTTCACTTTTCTAGGAGGGAAAGAATTCACTTAAAAATGCCTGGGCAATTGTATCTAACTGAAGCAGCTGCTGATTGTTTTATTGCTGCTCTATTCTATGCCAGGAAAAGAGAGGCTAACTGAGGGAAACTCAAAGAATGTTGCATAGAATTGAAACCAAGGGCTGGTGTTGCTTTGTTGGCTGAATGAAAAGCATGGGGGGGGGGAGCATTCAGAAACATAATCTGATGTGCTGAGTCTTGGATTATAATCCTGAAGACCCACAAAAGATTTTGGTAAAGAGCGTGACAGAGACAGCTCAAGACTTCCTCAAGATGTTTCCCATCCAGGAGAAGGAGGTCCCAGATTGGAACATATACAAGACCAGTGACTGAAGTACTGATAACTCCAAAGACCAATCTTCTCATGCCTATATGAGGGCAAGAAATCTGGATATGGATCTGCCTGAAGGAGAAGACTCTTTAGAGCAGCTATGGGAGATAGCACTAAATCCAAAATGGCTAACCCTCCCTTCTAGCAGGATGTCCAAAGTTAATCTTCAGATTTTTACCTGATCGGGATGCTTCAAGAAATATCTACCATGTATACATATATTGTATACTTCTTATATAAAGGAAAAGGGAAAAGGAAAAAGGAAAAAGGAAAGGAATCATCCTTTCTTTTAAAAACATAGTTAAGCCAAATGGGGATTAAATTTGCTTTCTAAAATATTAACAGTGGCCAAGTTATCTGTTATAATCCCTGTTTGCTTTTGGCACAACCAAGATGCAGACACGTTTAATCAGATGGTTATTCACTAATTGAAATCTACTAAATTTAACAAAATATTTGTATTTTTAAAAAGCCATTTATTTATTTTTATTAAATTTATTTTCCCCAAAAGGTGACACTGGGCATGTTACAGGTTATAAAAAGATAAATAGGAAAGCAGTGAAAAATTTAAAACTATGCATGGGATCTAAATGAAAATAATCCTGAATCTAAACTGGCATGATTTTATTCCAATTCTAAATTTTGAAGGAAGTTATCAAAGGGATGATATACTTGCATATGGAATTTCGTAATACAGTAGCTGCCTTTTTTATTTTAAAAAAGAATAAGCAATTACTTTCAATGACGCAATAAAACAAAGTGTGGCATGAAACATTTGTGAATGGCCATACTTCAAGTAATTGTAGGAAAGAGCAGTTTATTCAACTGAAAAAGCATAAAAGCAAATGTCGACTTTTACAGGTCAGTCTTTTCTTATACTTAACCACATGTTATTGGCTGTGGCTTAATCATATTATTGTTAACTTGCTTACTCATAAAGATAAAGCCAAAACAAAGAAGGACCTTGGTTTAGACTGGGTTGGGTTTTGCTGTTTAATTTTTACCTCTCCAAATATTTTGAGTAAATCATTCTAGATATGAAGTATGAGATATTTATGGTGCTTATGTTTGTATGAGAAAACATTGACTCCTGTATTGGGTTCGGTATTTTAAACACTGTAGCTATTCACCCTAAATTGTGCAATATTTGACTGCCAGGCAATCAGGCCATATCAGCTTCTGCTGTATTGTCATTTCTCAGTATGGAAAATGTACTTAACTTTGTTCCTTTTTTATCACTTTCTACCTAACTGCTTCTTTATTAAGGTAGAAGAAAATCAATTGGATAAAAAATGTAGCATGACAGAGTATTGCTCCCAAATGCATCTCCCTTAAGAGCAGGCCAGACATCAGAATAAAAATGCACCATGTTAATATCTTGGGCAAAATAAAGAATGGGGTATTGTCTTTTCCTAAAACCAATTAAGGAGCAAGAGAGGTCAGTCTCTCTGTGCCTTGCTAAGTACACAGACACGTTTGCATAGGCTTAAACCTGTGTGCTGAATGTGGTCAAATCTCTGGCAGCATGGAAATAGGTTCCTGTGAAAACTACAGGAGGAAATTGAGGAATTATAGCAGCACTACACCAACAAAAATAATATTACTATGATGAATATTATTCCTAACTTAATTTTGTTCTCTTCTGTATGTGAATTCTCTATGTGAATCTGGATCTGTTGGCAGTGTTCCCTATTTTATAGTGTATCAATTTGCAGCTTGGGAAGATTCAAGAGAAAGTGCCAGGTAGCTGTTCTCATGCATGCTCAATAGAGCATTCCTAACATCTCTTCATCAATGAGCTCAAGTTTACATCCTCTCTGAGCTGGCCTGGTTCCACTACATATCAGAGAGATTGCAGCACTATAATTGACCTTGTTCTCCTCCCAAAATGGAACAGAGTGAGGTCAACAGCAGGCATCCTTGAAAAAAATACTCCAGTGCTAGGGAAACAGTGCCTGAATCTCTTCCAGGCTTTTGAGAAGTTAGCTGTAATACTTTGGGTTATACTATGGCCAGAAACCTACAACTGTACCCATAGCCCATCCTGGCCATTGAATCTTTAACTGTATTGCCTTGAATTTTAGAAGAGATAATATTCATTGCATCCATCTTGAAAAGATAGTTTCACTAAGTAGATTCACAAACAGAAATTGAGAAGAATGAGAAAGGAAGGGAGGAGGGAATACAAGAGAAGTTATCTGCTTGAACCATTGCCAGCTAATTTCAAGAATCCTATTTTTATTACCTTTCCATTATTTAATGTACCTCATGTATTCCTTACTGTCCACATTTTACAATCCTACTCTCTTTTCCGCTTATTCCTTTATTAATCATTAATACCCTTATTCATATTTGCACAGTATAGTAGTATAAGAACATAATAATAATAATTTGCACATGATTTGCATGTGCACACATTCATATATATTAATGTTCTGATTGATTAAAATGCTTACATTCTTTTTAAATATTTAGGTTGGAATATATATTTTAAAAACACTACCCAAATCTAACACTAAACAAAAAATTAGAACCTATCCACAATCAAAATCATTAAGCTAGCATTGTTTATTCTTCCACATTGTTGTACAAAGAAATAGTTCTCAACAAAATTAAATGCACTGGGTTAAGACTATATGATTAGAAAACTGCTCACAGTGGATAGCAACTATCTTCTCTTTAGCCTTGTAGCAACTCTTGACAGAGTAGATTGATCCAGAATGGTTTTAAAGATACCTATCTATAACTTATTAAAATATCCAAATAGGAGTTAATAGCATTTTACAGGGCATGCAACTACAACTCCAGTGCTGAGTGTCAAGTGCATAAGGACTCAAAAATGACACAAGTCTTCTTCAGTCCACAATTCTCAGACAAATTATACTTTCAGGTTTCTTAAAAGTCATTTCTGATTATGAAAACCCACCTACAATACAAGACAGACTGAAATACCAAATGACAAGAGTGTTCTAAACCAGCTTTTTGTAACAGGAATCCTCATCTGTTAAGAATAATTCCCATTTCTCTTCAGTCATTTTGCTGGTTGGGTTTGTAATCACACTTATATTGGTCTTGAGCATGTAATGGTTATCATTAATACAATGTCCATATTATGAAGTTCTTAAGGTGGGAAGGGGAATATAATCATACCATTGCATTACGATTCCCACCTATTTTATATACATTTTTGAGAAAATAGTCCACATTTGTAGGGCACGTAGGAATTGGAACAACACGTTTCCATTGCTGCTTCCACTGAGGGAGAGGAAAGAGAATAATTGGCCTCCATCTCAAATGAATGGTGCTATTTCTGAAAATGTACCCTCCATAAGTGTGGTAGCATTCGATTCCAACCCATTGCTACATTATATACAACCAGAAAAATAATTGCAGCTATTTCCCATGCTTCAAAATGCAAGACTATGTAGAAGATTTAGCCGTGCAGATCATCACGCTAAAATTAAAACACCCTGGGTATTTGGATAAATAGCACTGACAGAGTTTTGCCAATTTTAAAAATTGTTTCAAGGCAGTTTTTAAAATAAATCAGTTCTAGAGGTGATATATTTCAGCCATAAAAAACTTTTCGTGCTTATTCTGCTTTTAACTGTAGGCCAGGGAGCAGCTGGTATTCTGTGCCAGTACATGTAATACATGCAGCTGCTTGGTGTCTTTTTTTTTTAACCTCTGCCTGATCACTAGTAAATTCTTTTTTTTTTGCTATTCATGGCCAGAAGTGCCATGTGCCTCTTCCGAGCCCTTCTGAAACAACAAGTGGAAAGGATCTCCACTTCATACCAGTGGCTGCTTTGGGAAGACTGTGGGGAATAACCTCTGCTATTTATAGATAATCCCATTTTAGAAAGGTCAAGCTTTAGAGTATATTTGTTTGAACCCTTACTGTGGGAAGGGGAGAGAAATCACTGTTCACTTGATCTTAATAGTTATTTTCTAGTTGATAAAAATGACATAAACTAAAGGCCAGGAAGACACGGAACCACTGCAAAAGGATTATTTTGTTGTATTTTGTGTCATAGATTTCAATGAATTTTCTCACACATACAGCTTTTTTTAAGTGCTTGCTCTACCAGGTTAAGGCACTTAATTCACACATTGTGTGCTTTTGATAATGCTGCAGAGAGAACTGGATAACTTTGCTTATCACATATGGCTTATTGAAGACAGCAAGCCAGAATCTCAAAATGGCCTGATATATGCATGCTTTCTTATCTCTGGCAGAGAGAGAGAGGGGGGAGAGAGGGAGGAAGAGAGCACTTCTCAGAATGACTCACACAAAGTCCACACTGGCTTAAGTCCAGTCTATACACATACAAAAGTGCACTTTAAAATAAATCCTGATAATAGTAATTCTCAATCAAGCTGTCAGTTCTTAAATGGTGTCTTCTATATATCTGGCCTAAGTAGCCTGACTAAGAACCAAAGAACTATTGTACAAGTTAAATGTGATGTTATAAAAATCTCTCTAGTGACAAGATGGGAAGGACAATTTTTATCCTTTTTTTACTTTGATTTCATTGACTATACACAAGGAATAAAATGAAGTTACTCTTGTCTATAAAACAGATAGCCTGTTCTTTGATAGGTCTTCCTTGAATACTGTTGTTTTATTTGTGTGGCCTATGTTTCTTGTAGTTCTGTGAGATGTAAGCACTTATATTTTATATCATGCTCTTTACACTACTGAGGACAATTGCCCAGGACTATATCAATTATCTGTTTTTTATTGCAAAGGTAAGGGAAGAAGTTCTCCAAAATAAAATGAAATATTTCCTAAGCCTGAATGTCCTTGTGAGACACTACACTATTATAAAAAGGGTAGTATACAATAAATGTAATGTAGATTCTTAATTACATTATTAATTTGTGAAATAAGAATGTGAAATTTATATAAAATACCAGCTAAAGGAATGGGATGCACTTGTTCTAAAGTGGCCGTTAAAGAAAGTATACATACTTTTCTGAAAGATATTGGTTCTTTTCAAGAATAGTCATTGTATGGCCTACAAAGAACTTGGTAACTCAATTTCTAAAGTATTACCAAACACTTTTTCAAATCATAATCCTGTGAGTTAAACCAAACAAAATATTGCTACCAAAAGAAGCAACAGTGGAAAATTATAAAAAAGAAATCAATTGTTTTCAATTAATTTAAGTAAAGCCATTGCTTTAAGAATGGTTTGGGGTGCAAGTAATATTTTATTAGAGATTTCTCAACAAATGAAGCTTTTACAAAGACAATTATCTATGTTAACAGTAAGTGAAATGGAAATAAAAATGAATTGTGTAAAGAAAGTCTGCAAATAAATCAGGGAAGTGGCTAGTGTATACCTTATATTATGAAAAGAAAAATAATAGATAATTAAATTGAAATTACAAGAGGGAGAGAGTGTTTTAATGGACAATGGCCATACAAAAAGCATTTCATCAATATTATTCCATTTTGTATAAAGGAACTGACATCCTACTAGTGAAAATAGGTGAATATTCTAAAGAAACAAAATTTTCATCGGTGCTACAGTAATTTCATTTTTATGAAAGAAAATTCAGTGAGTCAGAATGTTCTCCAATGCTGACAATTTATCAGTAGCTTTTTGTTGTTGTTGTTCCTATGGTAGCAGTAGGCTTTTAATGTGCCATAGAAAAGAAAAGCTTCAAACCTCATTTATGTATCTTTGGAAACTAACATACAATAAAGATGTCTCTGCTTTTACACTTAATTTGTGTAAGTTCTCAGTGGAGGATATTTTTTTAAATGTCATTATTGGATTTAATAATGAATATCAATATTTATTCGGGGGGTTAGGGATGGGCAGCACAGTGTTATGATGGTTCTCTTCCTTATTCAAGGACTGGCTCCTGTATGTGTTGATAGAGAGGGAGAGGTCCAATTTGTAGTCCTTAATATGTGGGATACTTCAGAGTTCTGGGATCTTACCTCTCCTTTTAACATTATGAGAAGCCACTGGGTGAGTTCATCTGTCAATTCAGAATAAGATATCATCCATATGCAGATTATACTGTTATATCTCTCCACCACAGGCTGTTTGAGTGATGCCATGGTAGTCCTCTTTCAGTGCCTGGAGTCTGTGGGGATTTGAACCATGGGCTTTAGTTCAACCCTTGTAAACCAACTAGGTTTGGGTTTTAGGACCTCCTGGTTTTGGAAATTTTCCATTGCTTATTCTGAATGGAAGAAAAGATTCTGTGCACAATTATTGCTTGAAGAGCAGTTGGTAGCTATGTCCAGAGGGGGTTGCGCAGTTTTATGTTATCTACCAGTTGTACCAATTTCTGGACTGGGAGGCATACCTGTCAAGTATCCCGATTTGGCCGGGAAAGTCCCGGATTTTACTAGTCTTTCCCGCCCCCGTCCCGGAAAAA
>JANHGC010005854.1:32639-47369 GCA_027560395.1 Boaedon fuliginosus | reverse complement strand
AAAAAAACAAGCAAAGTATATACTGTGCAGCAAAAAAGTAGTAATTAGTCATTGAAACATAATTATAAAAGAAAATTTAAGAATATCAGCGCTGACCCCATTCATCTACCCTGTTCCAGCAGCACCAGCTGATCAAGGTATGCTCTAAGGTGGCATGTGGACTCCGCAATCTCGCAGCCAATTATAACACGCCGCCTGAGAGGCAATGGGAGGGTGGATTCAGCGGTGTTTGGCCTGGCGTCCAGTTTTAACTGGCTGTGAGATCACGGAGTCCACGTGCCACCTCAGAGCATACCTTATTCAGCTGGTGCTGCTGGCAGATGAACAGGGTCAGTGCTAATATTCTTCTGGGTTGAGCACAAGCCTGCAATTATACGAACCGGTTACAATATCATCACTGCATATAGAGTGTAATATGCATATTAGGAAAGACAGTATTTAGTATAATTAGTATATTAATAATTCTGAAAAAGCACAGACCTGAGGAAATAGCACAGAACAAGGACATAGTTTAATAATCCAACTGTGGGGTAACTGAATTTAGGTTATTTTCTTTTCAGAAAAGTAATATTTGAAATACTAGGTTAGCTGAAAAGAGATTCTTCCTTGTTGTTGATATTAACATTTCCTTCATTAACTCGTATTAACCAGGGAGAATCTTCAAGCTAACCATTGATTCCTTTGCAGGAGGAAAAGTCTCATCCAGATCAAACAACTCACTAATCTATTTCCAGCAACACAGTATTATCAGATTTCAATTTGCATCCCACCACTTTCTCCAGGCAATTGTCCAGCACCCTCGAAATCCTTTGATTTAAGCAGGCAAATCTTATGAGTATATTGATGACATCCAACTCCTAGTTTCCATTTGATTGCTCCTAGTGTTTTATGTATGTAGCTATTTTCAAATGTTTGCAGTTGACATGTGGAAGAGTGTTTGTGTGTGTGTTTGTGTGCGTGCGTGCGTGTGTGTGTGTGTGTGTGTGTGTGTGTGTGTGAGAGAGAGAGAGAGAGAGAGAGAGAGCTTTCCTAGATCCCCTACACATATGCAAAATGTTTGCATGAAGAAGTCCTCAGACATTGTGGATACACTGTGGATTTTTCTGCAATAATTTAAAGCATGGTGATCATAATCTCATGGATGAAGCATTAGGCACATGCATTCATAGATGTGTAATGCTGCAATCATATTAAAGCCTTTTTCATGTCAGACAAAGCATAACAAATTGGCACATTAGTGTTCAGGAAAACTATTTGTGTTTGAAAGATGTTTACCCATTTATAGCACAAAGAGCCACTGATGAAGTTCTTTGCTTAACAAAAATGTGTGCTCTTTAGAGAAAATGAGGACAGTGGCAAAATCCTAACTGTTCTTGTGGCAATCAAACATTCATTTTTTCCCCCAAAGGAACTAAGGAATTTTTTGTAAAAAAAAAAAAAAAGTAAGCTTTTACTACTAGTAACAAAATGAAACCTTTGATGTATGATTGTTTATCTAAGAGATGTCGCATAGATTAACACATCAAGAAGATATCCTAATGGTTGAAATAAATGAACTTACTCCTTTAAGAACTGTTTACCTGCAGAGTGTGCAAGTAGTTGAAAGTCATTCTTCATGATCTTATCTACAGTTCATATTTTACAGATGCTGTTTCACAGGGATGAACTTACACCCAGGAGAACATTCTATGCATATTTAGGGATGATGTGGTCATAAATATTAATCTGCAGCTTTAGATTTGTATATTTTGAAAGATGAATGATCTCAAGAAAAAGAAAAGCGATTATGCCCTTCCACTACCTTGTAAATAATGTGTATAAAAACTGAAGACTGGCAAGAAGTGACCTGTTAGAGGAAACAGAATGTCAAATCAAGTTTTTTTAGTGTGTGATTGTTTCCTGAAAGGGACAGGTGGAGAACTTACTTGAAGTGCTAGCCATTCACCCCTGAAGATGTTGTTCAAGTTCAAGACAAGTTACATGTAAAAATGAATTTGTTGGTTTCAGTCACTGCTACTTACTGCATAATTTAATACAATTGGCAGATGTCACTAGAGAGACTACAGAAGAGTGAAGGATTTCATAGATTTTACTAAAGTACTCTCTTTAGAAAAGTGGGGAATAGATTTTTCTGCTATGTATTGAACCATGTTCAGGAAAGCCAGTTTTTCCATCATTTACATGGGTAGTTAATGTCTTCCAAAAAATGGAGGATGTCATGAAAATTTTCAGTTATCTAGGTCATAGTTGTCCCAAAGGTGTTTTTTCAAGAGGCAGTTGGATTTTCTTCGTTTTTCCTTGAAGACGTTTCACTTGTCGTCCAAGAAGCTTCTTCAATTCAGAAGCTTCTTGGATGAGAAGTGAAACATCTTCAAGGAAAAATAAAGGAAGTCCTAAAGTTGCCTCTTGAAAAAGTACCTTTGTGACACCCATAATGGAGACTTTCTATCCTTCTCTTAAGGAATCAGCAGGTAACATCTTCCATAATTCTTTAAATATTTGTTTATTAAAAATTGAAAGTGTATTTCTAAATTGGGAGTTCATTGTTACATCTGTTTCAAAGAAGGTTGACAGTCATTGGATTATCCTAAATATTCCCTGACTGACAATCTGTCACCTGATTTTCCCCTTTCAAAAAGAGCTTTCTTTAACTTCCTTATTCTCAGAATTTTTTAACACTGTAGTTCCAGAAAAAGTGGATTCCCACCCCCCACCCTTTGGGCTATGACACACAGTCATCTTACCCAATTACAACAGGAATATTTACATTGACTTAAAATGCTTTATCTATACTGGATAAAAGAAAAAAGGATAAACAGTCTTGAGAAATGAAGGAAGAAGTTTGGGAAGCACTACTTTAACATTTCTTTAGATTTTATTTTGGAGTGTTTCAGAGATTGCTTTGTCCCAGCCTACTCATTTTTTTAATGATATCAACCTTCCTGCTGTCTGTATTTCTGATTTTGAAAGCATCCCACGAGCTAAATTCTTTCATGATGTTAATCAAAATATGCAAAGTTAAGAAAGGGCTACTTGCTCAAAAGGTTATTATAGAGTGTGTGAGAGGATGGTCACATAAAACCACTATAGTTTATAATTACAGAAGTGTTGGAACCCTGTACCCAATTTATGTAAATTTACCAATCATTTTTAATTCTGAAATGGTAGGGAAAAGTGACCTAAATTGGAAATAATTTAGTTTATAGGAAATGTAGTAAAAAATCAGAATATACATTACAGACCTTTTCCCTTGAGAATAATCATATTTATCCATTATTTTGTATTTATTTATTTATTTATTTATTCGATTTTTATCCCGCCTCTCTTCCCCCAATGGGGAACTTGTATGCAAAGCAAATTCCAGGAAATGACAAAGTAGGTGAATTATAATCCCTCTAGTTGCCATTTTCTTTCTTCTACTATAACAAAGCCATTTGTTTTGCTATAGAAATACTATAGTACATAAATAGCAACTTCCTGTGTTTGGTTGCTTTTGTGAGTAATTTTACAAGACAAGGTTAAATGATGGGAATTTTTACCTTGGCCTTGTCTGCTTCATTGGTTCTCACCTGACAATAGGAAGAATTGGTGGAATCATACCTGAGTAGGTGGCTGATACATAAATCACTGCAGATGATTTCTGGATTCCCTTTTTAACCAGATATTCTGCAAAAGGAATAAGTACAACATATGATTCCTGGTCTTCTTTTACTCAATTTCTTACTCAGAAGACTGCAATGTTATCCTCAGATTCTCCTCCCAGCTGTTTTGGGGTTCTTCACTTAGTTTCCTGGATCACTCCATTTGTTTATTAACTAAAAACTTATGGAAATGGCTGGTTGCTCTGATAATCCCTCCTTCAATCCTGACAATATTTGACCGTGAAAAATAATATTGATTGCTTCTTATCTGACATTATAAATGAACATACTATATATGATTATGCTTGACTTTCATTTATTCTGCAGTTCATTTTCTAGAATTCCTAGGCAGCATGGATTCTTGGACTATTTCTCTTTCACTCTCATTAATCTTTTGGTCAGAGAAAGCAAATAAATAGGCAGCAAGGCAGGAGTTTCCAGGTATTAGCAAAAGTCTTCCCAATGGGTACTATTGATCTTGGCTCAGTATAATGGCCAATGACTCACATGCATTGGTCCAAGCAGCAAAGGGTGGGGGGAGATTTGAGCAGTTGAATAGCAGGAAGGGTCAGAAAGACAAAGCACCTTTTCACACTTGTTTCTTCTCCATTCAAATCCAATTATAACTGCTTTTCTATGTGAGAGACTGTAAATACACATTACTACACATATATACTGACATGCAAAATACACTATTACATTCTATTTAAACCAGAGGTCTCCAAACTTGGCAACTTTCAGATTTGTGGACTTCAACTCCCAGAATTCTCCAGCCAGGTTTTCTATTATATTAATATGAATAAGTGGCATATACAATAAATTAGTTAAATGATTAGATTATAATAGTAAGGCATGCCTAATTCACCCTCAGTTTCCAGTTATTCTGAATTTTACCATCGAGAGCATGGGTGTCAAACTCACCGCATCACGTTGCTGTCACATGATGTTTCATGACATTTTTCCCCTTCACAGAGCTGGGATGGGCGTGGCCTGCATATGGCACATCCGGCCCATGGGCTACCAGTTTGACACCCCTGAGATTCTCGAGTAAATACTGGATAACTCAAATACTGGATAACACTAATTTCTTGCTGTATTTCACAATAAAGAACAAATGCCATATTTCCCATTTGCTAACTGCTTAGATTGATCTGACTGGCACAGAATTGAAAAAGAACATTTTGCTGCAAAGGATAAAGGACTGCAGGTTGTCCATCCATGGCTAAAATGATTCTAGCAATGTACCAATACAAATTGTTATGTTACAAAATTAAAGAACTCGCAACAATGTTTGAATCAGAGTCATAATTTTAGATAGGGATGCACTTAAGTTAACAAGGGATTGATTATAATAGTGGAACAGCATGTATTATGCATTATAAGATAATAATATGCCTTGAGTGCATTAATGCATAAAACTGCAGGAAAGGCATTTTCATATACAGAAGAAATGTACATCACATATACTTATGTGATGTACATTTCTTCTGATTTTGGACTGGTGACTTTTATGAAAATGTAAGTTGAGTCACAAGCTCAAGATAAAACATATACACTAAAATATTTTGGGTGCTTCCATAATTAAAATATGAGGAACAACAATATATGCCTTTAAAATATTTCATAAATAATCTTCCAATTTTTTTGAAGCACTAAAGATAATGCATACAAAAACATTAAAAATGCCATAAAAATAGCAACCGTAAATATATTTTAAGTGAGAAAATATCAATGTTATGACCAGAATGTGATGGTTATACCATATATAGTCATGGATAAAGTAATAATTTTAGGTTCAAAAAGATCCACTCCAAATAGTGGATTTGGCTTATCTGCAACTATATATGGTAGATGCCCTTTTTTACTTTATTATTGTTTACTATAATTATTTATTCATTAGAATAAATAACTTTTCATTAGAAAACCCAAAGGAATGTCTATTTGAATGGTAATGCATAGTTGGCCATAGGAAAAGTACAAACAAAATAAGTGGGAGGGAAATAGTAGAAAGGAAAGACAATGGACGTGAATAGACAGAATCAAAGGCAATGTAGGAACTTCCTTAAATTATTATTTTATCCATCAACTCATTTTTTTAATAAATATTATTAGATAGAAGATGAAATAGCAACCATTTTTTCTAAAAGTCACCAGAAGGTGTCCCCAACACATAGCATCTCTCACTGGAAAAGATTTTATCCTGGAATACTTTATACTTAAACTGCTTTTAAATTATATAGCTCTTTCAATAAATACTTCTTAAAAAGTCACATTTGACCAATTTTGCTGTGGTGATATGTTTGTTTTTCAGTTTTGTACCAGATGTTAATGGTGTCAATGACTTTACTTCAATGACAACCACAGTAAGAAAGATTTAATCATATATAGTATACCAATATGGTACATAAAAACTCATTAAAAAAACTTAAAAGACATCTTGAGAACTTACTAAGAATTATCTAGAGCTGATAGATCTACAAATTTTTGGAAGAATAAAAATTGACCTGAAGAAATAAGTGGACTTGAGATGGATGACAGAATTTGAAACTTTTATGTAAAAGCAATATGTCTACTAGGACATGAAAAGCTTTGGAAAGAAATACATCAAAACATTCAGGTGTTTGTTTTTTAAGAAAAATGAATTGAAACCTCTAATGTTTTAATTAAGAATAATTTCAGAAAACATAAAGATACCAACAAATTTGACACAACTTTGGAAAAGTGAAACTTTTGCCACTGACAGAAGATTGAGAAATGAAAATTGCAACAATGCAATTTTGCAAAATTGCAAAAATGCAACAATGACAAAATTTAGTATTTATTATACTCTATCTAAATTCGCAAAGAAATGTCTCCCTTATATGTTACACATTAGGCAGCAAAATGAATTCAGATATTAATAGCATAGTTTTTAGAAAAAAGTTTCTGAGATTAATAAAAAACAAATAGATAAAATAATTTAAACAGATACTACTGATAACCCCCAATCTTTAATGTTCAAAGTACAGCACAAATATTTAGGTAATTGTCAGCAGTTAAAGAAATGAACAAAAGGGAAGATGCATTACTAAAAGGGATTTTTTCCTGTGTAATATTTTAATAGTTGTTTATCATCTAGTTGTGCAATTTCTGTTTAAATAATCTATCAAAGCATCTGAAATATTTTTTAAAAATAGAATGCAATGTAATGGGCTGCATGTTTTCATGCAGTAGACAATCTTTCTGGTTTGGTTAGATACCAACATTTCTGATTACTTTCATACAATATTCAATATATTAAGTCGATATTAATCTTAGTTCTAATGCAAATTCTATAACAATACACACTTGCTTTGAACATCTGATATGCTGTTTGTTACAAAAAAAGTTGTTTAATGTGAATTTTTACGTTACATTAAATTACATCAACAGGAAAATGTTGCAGAGGAACATCACTAAGGGCATTCAATGATCCACTGGTTAAAACACCTAATTACTACATTTTACCACTTTGATCTAATTAGATTTAATTAGTAACACATTACTGTAACAGTGCAAACCCTCACATGGCTTCTCAAAAGTCCAATTAAGTTCAATGAAACTTACTTTCATTTTATTCTGAATTCAAAGAGATTTAACAGACATTTATAGGATTGCATCATTAAACTGAATTTATCTCCTGGGCTTTCATTTAACACAGAATCTTTTAGCAAATCTTTTGTCTATAATGGAATAAACTTTCCATTTTTAGATTTGTTGTGTTCAGTTCTGAATGTCTTGGAAGGGATAAGAAATATATAGTGGTTTCTTTTTTAAAAAATTCACAGCCAAAGAAATCCAACCACCAATGCTTTCATTTGTAGAGAATTGGGTTAGACAGTGTTGCTTAAATTACAGTTGCAAGGCATCAGTGGTTCACGATTTGCAAGTATGCCATAAATATGTTTTTAATAATTCAGCTTTGCAAATTGATTCTTAACCATGCCATATCGTGCGTGCTCAGCATATCTCCTTGACCAGCACTGTGGCAATCACAGCACCTTGCTTCAATTCTACAGAACACCGCAGTAAAGCAGTTGGAAGCAATACATTAGAACTGTCTTTGGCAACTATGCAGGTTTACCTTGAAAATGATCAGCACAATCCTATTTGAAAGTACTTGCAATTGAAAGTACAGCCAGGCAAAGTCGTGAAAACAACTGACATCACCAGCAGACAAGAATGCCCACTTCTTTAGCCAACCATCAGTAGATAGCTTGATCACACCTACAATGACTCCTGGAGATGAACAATCCAAAGTGACATTCAGGTTGCCATTCTGTGGTTGCCAGAAGCTCAGCTTGGCTAACAGGTTCTGACAATGCACATTGAAGTGCAATTTGTTTGTTCAGCTTTTCAGTGAATATTGTTGGCAATCCGTCTCTTCCAGTAGATGGCTGGAAATCAAAGTAGCCACTCCAATGCCTTTTCTACCATTTTCCCTAGGAGGAAAGTTTGGGAACTGGACAATAATTGTCTATGACAGTGTCCAACAAAGTTTTCATGAGACGATCGGGCCAGTGACACACTTAAAGAAGCCTTGTCATTCACTGCACGAGGAGCACATGCTGGGCAGTTTTCTCCATCCAATAATTAATTGGCCACCTAACAGGCAAGTGACTGAGTTAACAGACAGGAAAATGGTATCATGGCATCAAATTCAATCCATTATGTCTCCAGAAGGCCATGGCCAATTCTCACTGGGACTGGGACAACAGACATGGGTTAAAACTCCACAACAAAATGGTTTTATTCCAGTGGCCTGCTCCTCTTCAGGCTGTATATTTATTAAAACAGCCACCACAAGAACACAGGAACAAATTTAATTTACCAAAGTTCCATGGAAATCAGTCATTATATTTAACATTTATTCACTTGTCCTGAATTTTTTTTTTTCTGGTAGCAAATGTTGAACTGATATAGTGTTTTAATTTTTCTTCCTTTGATGGAACAATCAGCATATAACCTCTAACATCTTTTCTGTGGTCCTAATAGCACCCTTAGAGTTTCACAGAAGTGACCAACATTTTCAATACTCCTTAGTGAGACTGAAGGCATTTATGGAGGAAAATAATTTCCTTAACCCTTAACCCTTGTTTTTAATCCCTTAAAAAGAAATCAAGAATTAAAGTCAATTTTCCCTATTGGTGAAAGGAAAATTCATAATATCCATTTCCTTTCTTACCAACTCTAAAGTCCCCCAGATTAAAAAACAGCAACAAGTGATTATGCCTTTGGCTACCAGCCACATCTTAAGAAAGTTGCCTATATTGGTTGGCCAATTTATCCAAGCTACTGTAAAGTCCAGCAGGACATAGATAATGGGGTCTACATACTTAAACGTAAGCAAGTTAAACATTGAAGGTATGGTTGAGGTTACTGATTTCAAAATGGTGTTTCTTGGGCAAGGGAATGTCTCCATTTCTTATTATTGTTCTTTCCCTTTAATTAATGTTATGTGCAATTTCCTTTGCTCAGGACAATGCTGTAAGTTTTCAATAATGTTAATCCAGACACATTTAGGCTACAATGAAGGCTTCCACATTAGAAATTTATCACAGCATCCAGTCATCACAGCAATCACAGAGCATAATGTGGGCAAAGTTTCTAATGCCATAGAAATAGACAGCTCTCTATATTACAATAGATATTCTGAATAAATGTGTTAGTTCTTTGATCAGTTGTAAGACTTTAGGATGTTATCATTGTCATAAGTTGCAATGTTGTCCCTCTGGGATCTGTTTGGTTTACTCTTTCCGAAATATTTATGTGAACTACAGCTTCCTGTCTGTCTCCAGATTTTGTGTATACCAATTCATCATGGGGGCTCTTCCTAAATGCTGTCATATTATGGTTTAAGATTTAGAATACGCAGGTAATCTTCAATTTTACAAGAATTCATTCAGTGACCATTCAAAAGTTAGAACAGCACTGAAAAAAAGGAACTTATAACAATTTTTCATACTTACAACCTATGTTGCAGCCTACCCATGGTCACGTGATCAACATTTGGATGCTTGGCAACTGACTCATATTTATAATGGTTGCCATGTCCCAGGGTCATGTGATCATCTTTTCCAACCTTCTTATAAGCAAAGTCAATGGAGAAGCCAGATTCACTCAATAACTGTGTTACTAAGTGCAGTGATTTACTTAACAACTGTAGCAAGAAAGATCATAAAATGGGGCAAAGTCACTTAACAATATCAATTTTGGGGTCAATTACAGTCATAAGTCAAGGACTACCTGTATATTCTGAATTACATATGTCTTATACATAACTTTAATTTGAATAGTTTAAAGTATCTCAATACAGAAATTGTAAAGGATTTTTTACTTTTAGAGTATGCATCTTTAAAGTATGCTTTTAGTACTTTAAAACTGAATTATACAAAAAACAATTAAAATTATCAAAATTGTCTCATCCTTGTCTTCTATTTCAGCAACCGATGTATGCAATTCAATTTGAGACAGTACTTGGTTTTAACATGAATCATCAACCAAAAACTCAAGTGACCATTTTCAATTAGTTAGGTGAATTGCTGAGAGGAACATAAGTGGGAAGTCATGTTTTATATGTTTTAATATTCTGTCTTTTTACAAAATCTATTGAAAATTCTTTAGGTTCCAAACATTAACCAAGTACTTGCAAACAACAGCTCCAATGAGTTGTAACCTCCTGTTTTTAGAAATGATTTCTTAAGTAACTTTGCCATGATGATTCTAGATTGAATCAAATAGCTGAAAGTCTATAACCGTGATAGTGTATCTGTCTCTAGTTTATCAAATGAAACTATTTGTCAGACATATTTTATAAATGCACACTAAAAAAAATGAAGATACTATCAAAAGGATGAAACATCTTTTCTTTTTTCTACTGTACCCTAAGCTGGGAATGCAATAGAAATCACCAGACAAGAGTCAAACAAGATGTGTTTATTCAAAATTATTAGCTTTAGATGGACAACCACAAAAGGGAGGTTGCTTCTCCTTCCTTTTATAGGTATTTTAGTTTAAAACTTAGTCAATCATTATTAATAGAATGAAATGTGTTAGCTTATTACAATGGTTTCTGCCCTATCAGTAGGAACATCTTCCTTCTTCCATGAACATCTTTCATATTCCATTAGAACAGATGCTTCTTTATCTTAAAGTTATGGCAAATTTCCTTATTATTTATGGTTAAGCAGATGTCTCTTTATCCGCAGCTAAAACAATGGACAATTTATCTTTCCTGTACATGTGTTTTTTATACAGAAGATATGTGTCTTCTTCTGCTACATAATATATTCACTTTTTATACTGACAGGAACCAGCAATTGACAGGAACCAGCATTGCTATCTATCCTATGCAATCTTATTGTAAACATGGAAGAAAAAATATTCCAAGCATTCACATTATGTTGAGACAAGCATTAAACTTTTCTGCAATGTTAAAAAGATGTCATTCTTGTTGATGTATGTGATCAAGTCTTCAATTGTTTTTCACTTCCTTTTTATAGTGTATTAAATTTTTGAGAGAGCTACTGTAACACAATACATAGAATGTTAATCTCAGTTATCCAGACATGAAGTTCACTGGATAATTTTGAACCACTTTTTCTGTCAGTCTAGCCTATTTTACAAGGACACACTTTGGGGGAAAGTCTTACAATAAAGGCTGTGCAAAATATTGAAGGAATATCTCACTAAGCCATCTTTCAAGTGAAGCATCCCTCTGAAGATACATTTCAAAGTGAAGTGAAGTCAAGCAGAGCAAAGTAGCCATTTTGCTAAGCTTGGCCTTAGGTCTGAAGGCAATTCCAATAGTGATAAAATGCTTAGAGTGTTCCCTATCAGTAAAAGAAAAAGTTCCAGAAATATCTGTGCATGCAGCTACTGAACTTCTGATCTAGGCATTAAGTAATGAAACTACCTTATTAATCCAAATTGCATCTCTGTTTGAGTAAAATATCCTTTTAGAACTTTAATTGCTGGACCTAGACCAGCAGACCTATAAACTGTAGGCCTCAGGAAGGAAAGTAGGAAATCATGAGTAGTATTTATTTATTTATTAATTTATTTAATTCGATTTATACCCCGCCTCTCTTCCCTGGTCAAGGGGAACTTGAGGTGGCTAACAACAGTAATGAAATACAATAAAAATACAATATATCAAAATTTTCTAACACATTTACACAACAGCCAAACTCTTCCAGGGTTGGGGGATAAAAGTTCCAGGCCCGCCGATGGAGCCAGGTCTTAGTGGCTCTGCGGAAGGCCAACAAAATAGGGATTGTTCTAATCTCCACAGGTAGTTGGTTCCAGAGGGCTGGCGCTGCCACAGAGAAGGCCTTAGCTTGGGGACCCGCCAGCCGACATTGTTTAGCTGACAGGACTCGTAACAAGCCGATCCTGTGGGATCTAACTGGGCACTGGGAGGCATGTGGTGGCAGAAGGCGGTTTCAAAGGTACTCCATTCTTAAGCCATGTAGGGCTTTAAAAGTTGTTACTAGCATCTTGAAAAACTAGCACCTGTTTTATAGCAGATATATTGTGTCAAAAAGTATTTCTATTTTAGATCCCAAGCAGAGGAAGGGAAAAATAAAAACATAGATTTGAAACATTCTGTTATAATAGTCCATCTTAATAAAAGTATTTTTTACCTCTCCAGGGTTTGTTTCTTACTCTGGTCTACATTGTAGGATTTATACCCCCTGAAATAAGGGTCTATAGGACACAAAACCCTGTTTGCAAGTGATATTGGTATCTCTGTATATATCATGTTTTTATTCCAAAGTTTATTTACTTATTTATTTATTTATTTATTTATTTATTTATTTATTTATTATTTCGATTTATACCCCACCTCATTTCCTGGGTCAGGGGAACTCAGGTGGCTAACAACATTTTAAAACAATGGATACAATATAAAAAATCTAAAGTACACACAATCTACAATCAACGACATTCTCAACATTTCAGGGGAAGGATGATCAAGTCCAGATCTGCCGAAAAAGCCAAGTTTTTGTGGCTTTCCGGAAGGCCGGTAAATTGGGAATAGTCCTAATCTCTGGGGGAAGTTGATTCCAAAGGGCCGGAACTGCCACAGAAAAGGCTTTGGCACGGGGCCCCGCCAACCGGCATTGCTTGGCTGACGGGACCTGTAGCATGCCAAATCTGTGGGAGGCACAAGTAAGGGTGCTGGGAGGCACAAGTAAGGTAACTACTGCAAATAGCTGTCATTTTAATATTGTATGAACACCTAGAACCATTTTATAAGTGAAAATTATTCTCTTAGTTACAGCCATATCTAGCATACCCTGCCTCCGTCAGAATCAGACTGTCTGCTTGCAATATTAGTTAAAATATTTATCTTCCATTGTATCCCCAATAATTTTGAGGGGAAGTGGCATCCATGGGGCTGAGGTCTTATTAACTTTAGCAATGGCCAGGTTACTACTTGGAACATCTCATAATTCCATAACAAGCTTATGCATCACACTAAGGAAAAATGTATTTTAATATCTATAAATATAGATAAGCGAAGGAAGCTTTAATCACTAACATTGTAGAACTATCCAGAAACTGAATGGAAAAAATGTGAAGATTTCTGGGGAACTAATATACATCGGTGCAAAAGCACATGCTTAAGTGAGAAAGTAAAAATCTCATTACTAGTAATGAAATTGCTTATGTTTTCTTATTTAGGTTAGGCTAACATATTTGTCACTTACACAGTGAATCTCTGGAGCATGAATAAAGGCATGGATAAAGGCATAAAATGACACTATCATTTATTGTTTGTAAGTAGTAAGTTTATTTTATTAATAAATCTGACAATGTTAGGCTGTTGGAGGTTTTTTATTAATTCTTACACTATTGCTTGGTTGATTTTGTTAGATGCCATGCTAAGTGTTGATCCAAATTTAATGTGCAAAGTAACATGACAAGGCATCCTTCAAAGTAGACTGGAGGGGGAAAAGCATTCATTTTGACTTATTTGAAATGATGGTTGTTAGCATTACTGCTGTTCATTGATTTGGTACAAAACAAGCTAGCTTCAGCTTTTCAATTAGTATGTATGAGGAATTCTACTTTCAACCATCACGTTTCAGGTTATTCTTTAGCAGAATTCCTGAGTATATAGCTATATTCATTTTACTTAAAAACTGACAGTAGAAATAAGGAGGATCATTTCTTTAGAACTGGGCAGAAACCCAGTTTAAATTCTCCATTCAACTTATAGGAAATGAGGTGGAAATTGCACTAATTTTCTCCACAGAGAAATCCTCCAGCAATTTCTTAAGGGCACTCCTGGAGTGCATACTACTTCTCTATACTCCTACTACTAAAATAGCCCAATGAAACGATTTCCCGCCCAGTTCTTCTATTAATATTTATCTGAAGCATAGTATATCAGGGCACAGTTAAAGCATATTTATGCAAGAGGGCATTGAAACCCACACCTATATTTATCAGTAAATAAATGTAAGGACATACTACTTCAGCCCAAATCTTAATGACTTTTTTGCCATTGAAGCAAATAGGTTTCTCTCAAATTGAATGAAAACTGGTAGGAGGCAATGAAAGTGAATTACTCTGCCTGCCATCACTATTTCTTTGCTTTCCTTTGCCTTATTTCCTATACAAATCTGTGAGGCAGTGGGAAGGCAGCCAGTTAAGTTTATCAAACAGTAGCTGATTACCCAGCCTTGCTCGGGTTTTTTTTTTAAAGAAGTATAATTGTCATGGCTGGACTGAGTGGCAAGTGGCTTGAAAATGTGATTGGCAGTAATAGTAACCTCAGGTGTCCCCCCCCCTCCACTTTCTATTCATCCCACTCCTCCTCTTCATCCCCCTCCTGTTCATGATGTTCTTTTCCCTCCTTCTCCTCTCCATTGTCTGCTCTTCCCCCTCCCATTGATTGTGTTGTTTTGTCTCCCCCTGCTGCTCTTCTTGCTCCACTTCTTCCCTCCTCTTCATCCTCCTCTTCATCATTGTCTTGCCCCTCCCCCTCTTCTTCCTCCTCTTCTTTCCTCCTTCTTCATCATCTCCTCCTCTTCATTGTGTTCTTTTCTCTCCTCCTTCT
>JANHGC010005852.1:49752-70503 GCA_027560395.1 Boaedon fuliginosus | reverse complement strand
CGGAGGGAAGCCGGGGGGGGGGAGAGAAGGGGAAGACGGGTGGCGGTCGCCGAAGGGCGTTCGGAGCCCCCAAGGCGCCCGCCACCCCGTTCGGAAAAGCTGCCCGGGAGAGGCGTGATCGCGAAAGGCAAATAACGTTCCCCGACTTGGAGTTTCGTTGGTAATTTTTTTTTAAAGGAGCCATTTGCACGTATCTATTAAACGTGCGAATGAGGGCTCGCTTGCAGGGTCGCAGCATGAGAAGAGCTGGGAAGGGAGGACGGCGGAGGAAGCGAAGGGGAGCCCGAAACTCCGGTCTTGCGCGCCCGGCTGGATTTTTATTTCGGGCGCTACGAGCGGCGATCTCCGCCGCCCGCCCGTTCCCCCCACCCAGGCAGCTCCTTGCCCTGCCTCTAGGGGGCATCACAAAATCAGCGAGGAAATTAAAAGCCAAACCTTTTATCGAATACGTTGGGTTGGGAGGATCAGGCCTTGGGGAAGGGCTGGCCGGCCGAAAGCTCAAAAGGAGGCCGGCGGACAAGTCGGTGCTTCCTTTGCAGCTAAAATACTCCCGCGAGTGCAGCGGGTTCCAGAAAGGGGACAGGACAAAAATTGGGCAGGTGTGTTCACACAGCCTGCATGGTTGGCGGAGTATACCTTGAGTTTCCCAAGAAACCCCTGTGGCTGGGTTCACACCGTTTGCTGAGTCTGAGCAAATCGCTTTGCAGTTTGAAGTGTATTGTGTAAATATTATACACTTGAGAGTAGACCTGAGAAGTTGGAAGGCGCCTTGTTGTCTCCCATCTCCCAGTGGGTCATCTTTAGCCATTGTATATCCACTTTGGGGCAGGAGAAGGCAACCTGGCTTCTAAGTGTTTACAGCTACAGAGTTAATCAGCAACATGCTCATACAGATGAATTAAAAACAATTTGGAATTAAATGCACCAGTGCACTATGCTTAATTTTAACCTTGGTTTGGGGGGGGGGCTGTAGCATCTTCTGCAGGCTGTTAATGTACTGTATGGTGCAAACCCAAAAATTGGTTAGTATAAGAACCTGTGTGAGGACATATCTAATAGTAACCATTGTGAAGGATTAACAGTCCATGGTAAATCCATGTCATTTCTATAGTAGTTTTGCTTGATGTGTTTATTCCCAGTTAACTAAATCATAGTTACTCACCTTTTCAGGGTTCAGCTAGTACCACTTTAGACCAAAATGTGGTTTGCTGTTCAGATTGTGTCATGCCTCTCTCCCAAAGCGCTATTTCTCCAGATTAAATGTCTGAAAGGAGAATCGTAATAGGATGCAAGTTATTCTAAGGGCTTCTCAAAATCATTCATGCCCTGTGGGAAGTGGGATGTTGAGCCCTGAATGTCTTCTTTGAGCTAAAACATTGGACCAAGAGTCTCATTGTGATTTCCTACTTGTGTTTTCTCTCTGCCACATGGACTGAGGGGGCAGGGAGGAGTCCCTACCATCTGCTGCCACTGTGGACAAGAAAGGCTGGAATTATATGTATGCGTGCCTCTCTTTGCCTCATTGAATTAGCTCTGGCCCATTGCTTGGAGAAACATCTGCAGCTGTCCAGAGCTGCAGTTACTCTTCAGCTTTCAGTCCCCAGGTCCTAATCTTAAATCGTAGATTCAGAAGCAAAGAGTTTAAATCTAACTCCGCTGAGTAATTTGGGGCCAGACGGGCAGACACTCCATGTCTTTTCCAGGAAAAGTAGCAAAAAAAGGTTTCCAGGCGTCTTTAGCTTGATAGTGGCATTTTTATCTTAAAAGACCTTACATCAAATCTCTGAAGAGAATTAGGAAGTCCCAGGAGTACCTGGGAATTGCCTATCAGTCTGCACCTACAATGTAGTGTAAGTTATCAGATGTGATAGAATTTAGCGAGGCGCAACATCAATGTGTCTGGAAGATGTCAAGTTAAGCAGGGGTAGTAGACAATATCAAATAAATGGACTGTGCAGGAAGAGAGTTGACCTTGACAGAAAAGGGGGCTGAAGTATTTGAGTGCTGGGAAACAATGGTATTGAGATATTGCTAGAGTTAAGGTACCACCCAATCAGACTTTCAAGATTCTGAGACCTCAGTAAAATTATTCTGAAGTGTACCTCTGATCTTCCTCTGGAGTTTCTGGTTTGACTCATGATGAGGCTGACATTGTGACATTCCTCATTGGAAGGTCACATTGCACTGGTGTTGCCTTTGATATATTGGAATTGAGGACAGCTGGCAGGCATGACTTTTGTTACCTTCTCCCATCTAAAAAAAAAAAATAACCTGATCAACTAGTTAGAACGTCAGCAAGGTAGCTGAATCATTCCTTCGTTGACTTCCAAGCACCCATTGCTACCAGCAGAGCCTTTAGAATTCATAGCAGTGAGTTGTTAGGCCAGCCTTCTAACCTGAACTCTTTGTTTTGCAGGGCCCTGTTGGTGATGGCGGATCACATGATGATGTCAATGAGCCATGGCATGAATGGGATGCAGAACTACCGGATAGGCATGAATGGGATGCAAGCCCCGCCACAACATGGACAGCAGCATGTGCTAAGGACGCTTCCTCCCAACCATCAGATGATGCAGTATGGAGGCCCTGCTATGGATGGAGGAATGAGGCAGAGGCCGGGCATTAATGGACAGATGGGTCACCACCAGATGCCAAGCACCGTGATGTTCAACAACCCAAGTCAACAGCAACAGTATATGGGACCTGTGGGTACCCAGCAACTTATGGCAAGCATGCACTTGCAGAAACTCAACACTCAGTATCAGGGCCACCCTCTCCTAGGCATGACGGCTGGCCCGGTTGGACCAGGTGCACAGCAATACAGGATGGGCCCGGGACAGCACCCAGGCATGCAGCATCTGCCCTCCCCTGCTTTGACCTTGAATGTCACGGACACAGATCTTATTGATGAGGAGGTCTTGACGTCTTTGGTTATGGAGCTGGGCTTGGACCGCATTCAGGAGCTGCCTGAACTCTTTCTGGGACAGAATGAGTTTGACTTCTTCTCAGACTTTGTCAACAAACAGCAGCCCAGTGCAATCAGCTGCTGAGCAGCTCTGCCTTCGGGAAGCAGGCCTGTTTTTCTGGTGGCCTGACTGTCATACCCGCCTGCCTCCAGCCTTCTCATTCTCTCCTGTAGATAACGTTTCCCAGGTCATCCTTGCCTGTTGCTTGAAAAACAATACAGACAATCACCAGAGGCTTTTTATTTTAAATTCCCCCCCCCCTTTGCACTGCCTTGCTGCTTCTCACAAGGGAGAGTGGCTTTTTTTCTTGTGCTGTTCGCAGAGAGAGTGGTTGAAAGGCTTCTGCAGATGGGAACCGAATAGCAGTTATAGAACTTCAGCCATTCAGGAAAGAAAGCCCGCCCCTCCAAGAACTAGTCTGCATTTGGACTACAAACACAATAAGAGGGGTGGGTTTCAAAGAGGCTGGGATCTGCTCTGCTGTCTCGTTCTCGGGTGGCAGGACAAGCCGTTTCCATAGACCCCTCTCCTTTACAGGGGTAGCAGTGATGGATTTTTAACCTTTTTTTCCTGAAACGTGAATGGCTGGGAGATACTTTTCACTGTTTCTCCTGCCTTGTTTGCCCTTCAGTACTATGAAGTCTGGAACCATCTTTTTTTTTTTTTACTTGAAAATATCACTGACCTCAGGTTGGGGTTTTTGGTTTTCTTTTTCTCTCTCTTGAAATTGCATTCCTATGTTTTGTACTGAGCTCGCAGGAGTTTCTGGGGGGGATAGCTGGCACATGTCTTCAAATCTTCAAGGTTAGGTGACTTCTGATGGGGAAGACCAACTGATTAGCATTTCTTGTTAGGCTGCTACACACGTGAGCTGTAAGCTGCTCTCTAGCTTTTTCTGCCTCTGAAACCAAATAAAATAACTGTAATTGTGTATATTTTTAATTTTTCAAAGGGGGAAAAAAAACCTTTGTTGTATTTCTATTTATTTGGAAGGGCTCAAACTATGTTGCCTTTTGAAATTACTGAGAAGGGCTAAACAAGACACTGAAGTGCATGTCCCTCCATATTTTTTTGTTATCTCTAATTAAAGAGCAAGAATATTTTGTTTGAATGAAAAAAAAAAATAGCTTGTTGCTCTCTGGGGGCTTGATTATTTTTTAAGTTTTGATTTTGTTTCTCAAAAAATGGTGTGGATAGCAATTTCATTTTTTTATTTTCAAATTCAGAAAGTTCAGTAGAGTGGAGATTTGCTAAGGCCCCTTCTGTTTGCAGGCACACATCACTGTTGATTAATGAAGTGGAAATGTACAGGTGATTTTGTTTTTCTCCAAATAAAAAAGCTAAACCCTCAAATTTAAGATCCTTGCTTGGGTTTGTGTCTTAATTGAAATATCCATGGGTAAGAAAATGTTCCTGGACTTGCAATTAAGTATGGACAAAAGGTCTAACATGTCCTATTTTTTTAAAATTGTTCTGCTTTGACCTCACAGATGTCTATTTCTGCAAGTACATGACATCCTCAAATCCTGAAGAAGCATTTTGGAGCCTCCTTTTCAATGGTCTCTTTGAGATAAGCCTGATTTTGCACGTGGCATTGAACCATGCTTTGTTCAACCACAATTTAACAAGCCATAGGGTGGATTTGTGCAAAATGGTATCTATAAAGCACCTTTGCTGAGTTCAATAGACTAAATCAAACCTAAACAACCACAAGCTAAAATACTTCTTAGATGCAGGAGGAGGTATAGAACAGGTGTCAAACTCATGGCATCATGTGACATATTGGGACATTTTTCCCCTTAGCTTAGGCAGGGGTGGGGACAGCACATGACGCATCGCCTTTGATACCCCAGAAGGTACAGAAAAGCTATTCAAACTTCCAGATGGACTACAATTCCCATTAATCTGGCTGACATAGTGGGGTAAAATCCATAATAGCTAGCTGGAGAGCACCAGGTGGGAAAGACCGGTATAGGAAACTTTGGGATAGGTGCCCCATATATGTTCTGATTTTGTGCAGCTCATAAAGCCGCATTTGTGGCAATTAAACCTGACATGGGTGGTTGTGCATATAAACCACAAAAATGTTAAATGAGAATAGGAAACTGAAGCAATCGGTATATACTAAGGTCAGCCTTAGGTTCCCTAATCTGTTGCCTGGAAGTTTTGAAAGTTGAGGTAGGACATACCTGTTGAATGGCAGCTTAGGAAACCTCTATTCACCTATGCCTGTCTGATCATAACATCATGTTAGTGATGCTTTCCATGATTGCTACCACAATCTTCGTGACTTTCTTAAAAATCTAGCTTCTGGTGTCTTGATAATGACCAAACTCCTTCATCTTTCAGGATGGAAATATCGCTAAAGTAACTGATCAGATTTTTGGAGGCATTGTGGCATTTGTGCTTAGAGTAAACAGCTTTGGCACCATGGCTTATCTTGAAAAAGAGACAGTCAAATCTGGCTGGATAAGAAATCACCAAAATCACAGGACTGGGAAATTGGAGGAAAAAAATCCTGGGAAAAAGTGGCAAATTACTCCCATTCTGTTGCCAAAAACCTTAATGGACGTGCCCCAAAGGTCACCAAAAGTCAAACTAATTAATGTAATATAAACTCAGCCACTGTGGTTGCAACTTGTAGTTCACATGGTTTAGTATGATGTGGAAAACCAGTCAGCTGTTGCTTACTAAAATTCCTTACAACATTGACTTTGTGGTTTCCCAAATCCCTGGAGTAAAGTAGACCTGAAAAGTTTGGATTCCATGTTTGGGGAGGTGGATTGGTGTTTATAAAGGTTAAATGCATGCTTTAAATTTTTAGAAAATTCTATTTAAAAAAACCCACTCTTGCCCATCTTAATTTAGCCCCTTAAAGCTTCTCAGCCAATGGAAATTTACTCGGGAAACCAAGTTTTTTGAGAGTATGAACCCAGATGGTACTGCTTATTGCTGGCTATATTCTCTTTTGGTAACAAACAGCTGGAATTATTAATCATTGAAAACTTAATGGCACCCTAGGAGTTGATTGCAAAGGAAGAATATTAATATAACTTTAAGGAATATCAGGGGGAGTGAGCTTGCTATGTTGGTGTGGTTTTTAAACTCTGCTTATTTAGGCACCATTTTTTTTTACCAAAGACTAGATCTGATTCCTGCTGTACATGAGGTTAAGTCAAAACCAAGCAAATTATGTTATGGTGTAGTGGATTCAGTCCAGCTTTTTAAAACTCTAACCTGGTTGATACAATAAAGTTCTATATGTTTTGCTTGTTTGCTTTATGTATTGTACAATTCTAGCTATTCTGATTTGGAGGTTAGGATTTAAGGCTTAGTGTGATGTCTGAAATCAACCATTTCTTTCCATGCAAAAGCAGGCATTGTTGCTCAGATCACACAGAATAATGGCTTAAGATGAGCTGTAATTTACTTTGCTTGTTTGTCAAGAACAATTGACAAAAAAAATGTCATTTTTTGTTTGTCAAGCAGACTTTAGACTTGCTGGGTAAATTTATCCAATTTTGACTGAATTTGATAAACTAATTAAAGTCCAGCTTACCATGGTGTATGAAACAGGCCATTGTTCATTGATTAATTTTAGGAGTAAGCCCTGGGATCAAAAAGCAGACAGAACCAGATCCTGGTTTCTCCAGGACACAGAACGTTTTTGTTGGTGTGTGACTTTGCAATCTCCTTTCTGCCTTAGAAATAATGGCAAGCAACTACACACTGTTTTGTGCTTGGCATCTTCTCTTTGTTGTTGGCTACCAGTCAAGATACACAGACTCCTGCCTGCTGCATAACAACAGGAAACACTAATGACAAAAGGCCACTTCATGTGCTCCTTGGCCTGGAACAATTGCTCATTGAGAGGATTATCTCTGCTCCTCTTTCACATGAACAGAGTCTGAGTTGCTTTAGTTACTGTCAGGTATGCGAACTGGAGCTCTCCTCCAGGCCAAACAGCTTGCTCCCAGATTGATTTCCCAGGCTCCATCTCTGCCTGTTTTCACAGTCATCCCTTCATCTCTCTGGAGAGATGCAAAAACTGTTGACATGGCAAAAGTTTACTACTAATACGCTTCACAGTTCGGGCGGGTGGAGGGTAGGAGGAGGAAGATCCAGCCATTTCTTTTCCAGATCCAAGCCACATTGCAAAGCGCAGGTTCCAAAGTATTAAGCAGTAGTTTATTGAACGGAGCTTTTTATTTGAATAGATGACAATTGTCTGCGTAACGGATAAATTCTAGTACTTGAAACCCTCCCCTTCCTGTGTAACAGAAACTTATCATCCTAAACTGGGCAGATGCTTGGGCTAAGTATCCTTTTTTTTTTTTTTTGCCAAGGTGATTCATCTTGATAGGCACCTCTTTCTTGCTGTTTCTTCTGGGCAACTTGGCGGTTTGTCTCTGAATTGCAGAAATTATGGTCTTGTTGGGGGGGGAAAGTTGCCCTATTTATCTACGGGAGATGAGTCTGCTTTGCAGGCAGAAAGCCACAGAGCTCTCTATTATCTTCAGTTAAAGATTCAGGCAGTCAAAGATAGAGGACTAGGCAGAAATTCTGCCGCTGGTTCTATGTATTTTTAGTGTGTCCTGTTGTCTTACTTCCATAAGGCATCTGAGAGGAACAGGGCATTGTTCCGGTTCAGGAGAGTTGCTAATATGTTCTTAACTTCAGTCTGGTTTCAACTCCATCTCCTCAAGCACAAATGAAATCCAATGTCTCCAAAGTTGTCCTAAAATTACCCATTTTAGGACAGTGGGATTACTGTATTCTTTTCAAACTAGCTGGCCGGTGGTTTTATTTCGCAGTGAAACATTGTGAAACGTACTGCTTATATAGGAGAGTTGCACTGTCAGCTCTTATCTCACACATTGTTCTCTCGGTCATATACACACACTTGCGAGTGAGATCTACCTAGAATGGAACTCAAGTTATTCCAGGATAACTGGACAATCAGGAAATAATCCCATCTGCCTTAGAAAGCACACAAGGTTTTGCAAGTTGCATGGTTTGCAATTGACACAGCTTTCCAAATGAGTTGCTAGGTTGGAAGGCATTTTATATTCGGTTGTTGCTAGGGTTCAATCCTGCTGGCTCAGCTTGGGCAATCTCCTCCAGGTCCCAGCAGAAAAACTGGGAAGAACAAGTCTAGACAGCCCCAAGGAATACGGTACAAAATTCAGGATGGCTTCAGATTGCCATTTATGATGGAATGAATGCTCGTTATTCTAATGAGTATTTCCACCTTCTGAAGAGTTCTGTCCATGACATTTGTGCGTGTGCGGGCGCGCACTTTTCTCTCCAGGTCCACAACAGCCTCACATAAATAGGACTCTTACTGCTTTTATGTCTATCAACTGTTCATTGGACTTTAATATTTAATTTTAAAATCAAGAGATTCGTGGTGTTATACTATTGGTGACGCAAAGATACAAAACTTGTTCTATGTATGTTACATATGTTCTCTGAAAAAGGGATAAGCTATGGCAACCATAGATCCAAAGTTTGTGCTGGCTGACTGACTATTGTATATACACACAAATTTGTTAGCCCTCTCAAATTGTAATGAACAGAACTCTTCAAAAGTGCTAGGTAGAAAAGCATGTTAGAATAACAACAAGGGGTAAACAGAAAAGAGCAAAATATATACTGAGCGGATTTACTGCCTCTCATAGATAAGTGACAGTATTCATGGACCAACATTTCCTATCTCAAAATCAGACGGTTACTTTGGAACAGAATTCTGATAGATTAGCAAGTAATAATACTGTAAAGTGTGCAATACCATCTATATAACTCAACATTATTACATATAATTTAACAGTATTGTAGTTTGTTAACTTGGCCCATTCGGGTGAATTACAAATCAGACAGTAATAACGGGGGAAATGCAAACAGATTTTCCGCTTTGTAAGAAAAGCGGAAAATGCAAAATGCCATTTTAAAATTCAGCTACTTCCATATTCCACTGTTGCTACATAAAATGTCCCAGTGATGACAGCATGAAAACGAAGAAAACTGTTCTTAAGGCAAAGAATAAATGGCTTTATATTCTATATCAATAATGCATTAATTAGGTAATCACACTAATGCTAAGAATTGGCCATGTGTTTCAAAAGACTACTTTGTCCTATGCAGCACGCCCAAATTGAACTATTTGCTATAACATTCCCTTGGGACAAAGAAGGCTTACATAGAAGATCCTCATCTATAAACTGAAATAATTTCAAAAGATTAAGATGACAACAGCCATGCAGTAAAACAGTGGGTAATAAAGTTATCATAACTAAAAATCAAGGCTTGCCAAGGTCTCAAATTCTTGTTCCTGTCCATTAGAAAATGTGTCTGTTTAATTTCCAAATGTCTGGATCAATGTAATGTAAACACTCTGGCCAGTATACAAATAACTTCAGCTAAGCAAATTTTTAAAAATAAGGTGGCCATCTCCTTTCCCTCTTGGCATTAAGATTACCAAAAACATTATTAAAGAAGTTTAAAAGAGCATGCTAGAAGACAGAAGTAAAGTACGTAACCAAGCTACCTTCGGACAGGGGACAGTATTCTACAATGTAGGGTCCACCACTGAGAATACTGTCTTTTAGCCCACCTTTATTTCATGGTGGGGTGGGGGTGGGGAGGAGGAGGCAAGATCCTAAGCAGACCTTCCATGATGTGAAAGGCCAATAATAATAATTTAGAGCCAATAATTTAGAGAAGTCAATCCATGAAGAAATGGTGACAGTTCTACATAAAACTAACATGCTTAGCCATATGTAAGTCATAGATCATGACTGAAAGGCTATATAGGTAAGGGGATTAAGCAGGAAATGCATGTGACCCTCTTACTCAAACAAGAAGGATTAGTATGTCATGTGAATAGATCAGTAGCATGTAACTTCACACATTATGCTTCATCATGAATGATGTAGTTTGGGTTTTACTTTACTGCTCAGTCAAATGCAGGTCAACCAAACATAATTAAGTTGACCACAGGTCAACAGGACGAGTCAATTCAGTTACTAAGTTTATTTTTGTTTTATTTTTTTCAAAATGTATACCTTGGTTTTCTAACTATTAAAACTTTGAAAGTGCACAAACTAGGAGATGGGAAAAGGGCACAGAAGAATTTCCCTTATCCCGAATTTAAGCCAATGGTCTAACCCAATGCTGTCAATACAACGTTATAAGACGTTGTATATTTGGTAGCATATTTGGTAGTCACTGCAACAGTGAAAAAAGACATCTGTCACAACCTCACAATGCACATTGTCAATTTATTTTGCATCTTCCCCAGATTGTTGGAGAGCAAGCTGCTATACCGGTTGTTCAAGAAATCACAGCTTAGCCTATTACGTTAACACAACTGCAGGCTTCCAGGGATATATTTTTTTTCTACTCTAGATATTTTAGGATTTGAACATCAATATGAAAACCTTTACACGTTAGGCTGCCAAAGGATAAGAAAAGGTATACTGGTAGGGCTGGAAAAGTCCTGTGTACTACATTTTCTTCTAATGAATAAGTCAGGAGAATGAATAAAAAAATGTTTCGCTGAGGAATCCAAACGGTCCTTACGTGTTGATGAATCTTGTGAAACACAGAGGAAGATGTGGTTCCAAATATAGAAATACAGCCAGCAATTCTGTTTTATTGCATCAGTGACAATCCAGCAAGAAAAAAAAAATAACTGTTCTCTTCCTGTTTTCATTTGAGAGGCCAAAAGAACTTTCACATTGTTAAATCAAGCTTTCATCAGAACATTGACAGCCATGACTGAAGGCCCAGAACCACAAAGAACAGGCTGCCTAGCAGTCAGCTGGGGAGTTTAATTGGCCACATTAGGAAGATTAAGGAATACCATGTATTTATAGAAAGAGAACAGAATGGGATGCAAGTAATTCCATTCAATAATACGGTGCAACAGATAGGAAGAATTTGTTCCTCTAATCAGGATTGGATTTCCTCCCCCGCTTCTAGTTTGTACAACCGTTTTTGTGAAAGTGTATGCATACATGGCACAAAGTCACAGTATGGTTAGGTTTAGCCAGTCTAAGCCATCTGATAAATAAACTCTTATTATTCAGGATATTCTGGTTTAGCCATTGAAATAGCGTATTTCAATAAGCCATGGCTTTTCCTCTGGTCAAAGTAAACAAGAGCCATGTGGCTTTTCCTCTGATCAGCATTAATTTTTTTTCTTGATTATTCTGGATGATAGGTCAAAAGTGTCCTCTTGCCTTCAGCTACACTGTTCAGTCATTTCCTTAACTGTTTATGTTGACTCCAGTTATGTAGATGTAATGTACTAAGCCACAATGTGGTTTATCTTTGAGTTTATAGCTTAGCAAATGTGTGGGAACCAAGCCAATCACAGTTTATAAAAAAAAACATGGATAAACCTGTGATTGATGGAGCCCAATGAATGTTTGCCTTTAGCTAATACCTACAAGTAGCATGTTCCAGAATTTAGGGAGGAGTTAAATGGGTAATCTCAAATTGTCACTAACAATCTGGTGGCATCAAAGTATCCTGGGTGGATGGAAATATATATATATATATTACATTTCTATTGTACTTTTAGATCTTTGTTCCACCTTCTCAAGGTGGAAGCTCAAGGTGGCTTTGTAGAACTTTCCATTTTATCTCTACTCCAGCAAGCCTCTTCTGAAGTAGGCTGGGCTGACAGTGAGCAAATAGCTCGAAGTCACTTAGTGACTTAGTGAGTTTCCATGGCTGACAGCGGACCTGGGTTTTCCAAATCCTAATCTAACACTTTGATCTCCAGACCACGTTCTCTTTCTCATATGAGCCTTTGGAGGCAAATCTTACGTGCAAAGACTTGGGAGGACATCAGGGGTGCAGCTCCCACCACCACAACTGGCACCTGCTGCTTATTATTCTTAAGAGTGCTAACAAGTTGCTCTGCGCTGGGCAGAATATGGAAATGTCACAGTGCCTTCCCCAAAAGGCTTTCAATGCATGATAAGATATAATAGACAACAATAAAAATGGAACAGCTCAATTCTGTCATGCAGGGGGGGTAGGGGGGAAAACTGGAAATAAATGGTTCCTGTTGTGCCATTGTCTCTTTTCACTTACCAGCCCTGACCTCCTCATCTTTCTACCACTCATTTCTCTTGCAACATCAAGTGCAGCTGAACTGTAACTTCTCTAGACAGTTGAACAGACTCTGGTTTCAGAGGTCACAATGCAATAACGAATAGTAAATAATAGATGCTCTAAGCTCCACTTTTCAACTCTGTTTGAAATTCACCTGCACGTAAGGCCACAAAGCTGAGATTCAACCATTTTTTTAATTGCAGGAACCCTGTGAACACTTGCTCCAACTGCTGAATAACTGTAATCCTTACAACATAGCTCCGGAGATATTGGCAGGAGCAATTCTGCAACACCCAATTCTTGCACTTAGCATTCACCAGAACTGGCTGTAAATTTAACAGGCTGGGTTCCCACTCTGCACTAAGCCATAGTTTAACCACTGTTGCATCACACCAGCAAAAAAACAAAAGAACCCTCACAATGGAGCACCTATTTGTGGTTTGAGAAGCCACATTGACTGCAAGGCAGAGGAATTCAGAAGACCAATTAGATAGTCACTGGAGGTGGTTAAATTCCCTAAAAACATGAATGCCTTTTGTTATCTGAATGCAGCAAATTATAGGCAGCCAGTTTTTCCCACTCTTGGTGTGAAACATCCTCGAGTGTATATAGATGACAACCTGGTGCAATGGTGGAAGGTTTTTTTTTGCAAGCAATAGTCTTGTCCCCTGCATTAGCAGCAGCCAGTTCTGGTATATAAATAACCAGGTTCAGGAAAAGGCACTTTCCGTTTAGCTCTCTGAACATTGTGAATCCAGAGTGTTTTGAGTTGAATAACAAAACAAAACAAGGAGAGTCTCCAGTAGCCTTTAAGCTCAAAAGCCTTGTATTTGGTGTGCTCTTTAACAGATGTTGGGGCCTCCATTTGCTACCACCAGGGCTGTCTTCATTTCATATGCTGGATAGTTTGTGTGTTTCCAAATCTCCTGAAAAACAGCCTTAACCTATTCTTTGAATTTCCAGGGTTATTTGCAATCCGACACAAGATGTTCAGACACACGATGTTCAGACACTGTCTTATTTCTGGACGAGGAAGAGCTGGAAACCTAGCCTCTTGGTTCCTACGTACTTGATCCGGAAGATATTTTTGCTGCAGTTGGACAAGACAATTGCTGTGACTGCTGATCATTAATTTACAGGGTTTACAAATGTGATTTAGTTTACATTAAACCATAATGTGAATTAATGCAAATGTTATTCTCTTCCTGACAGCCCTTGACAGTTAACAGATGTTGCCCTGCGTTGTTATTTTTACATTTAGATTCTTTTAACTATCACCTACATTTTTAACTGTATCGTTGCATTACTGTTTAAACAACTGGATCCATTATACTTATGCAAACTGCCTTGTGAGTCATCAGAAAACAGCATATAAGTGGGCTGGATGAATGTATACACATTTACCTAGAAACATACTTTGCTATTTATACTTTTTTAATCCTCTACTTCTTTGTCAAAGCTACAGTCCTAGGTAAATGTAATTGAGAATAAAACACTGCTGGATAGTGAGATAAGAAAACGTGCACGAGATTGTGATAATGTAAGAAACCATCTTTATTTTGTTAATAAAATTTAAAAATCCTAAAGCAGAGTAGCTAAGATCTTGCAAGTTATTATACTGTTAACATTTTATTACATTTTAGACTGCCTTTTGTGCACACCATTTGTCGATCTGCCACAATATGAATGGGCAATTAGTTTTCAATAAAAACACCAACCTTTATTAATCATGCATTATGCTCCTGTAGCACCATATGGCTGAATGCAGATTGGTGTCTTCCAAATGAATTGGACCACCATCATTCATAATTGCCATTATGCATGGAATTGGAATTCTACTTCCAACAGAAACCTGAAAATACAAGGGCAGGGAAGGCTGCAGTAGAACATTTCTGAACACATAACAGAGGACTGTACTATGGATTATTAGATACAATTCTCAGGTCAAATTCTCATATAAACATTCAGTGCTCTGAGCAGTTCTTCAAACATTTATCTTGGCACGAATATTTATCAAAGACCATAGTCATAAATGTATGGATCAAAACCAGATGTCCTTGATGATGAAATACAATTTTGGCAATGAGAACGTAGAGGGGAAACCAAAGTGAATGTCACACCTCAGCGCTAAGATTCCCAGACCACTGTTTTGAATCAAAACTGGTAGCGTTCACACAGTAATGTTCAGAACTTAATATATAATTGTGGTTTATTCCCATTTCACACAACACACAAAATCATAAATAGTCCACATGGAATTGGCTTGCATTACAGTTAATACATTACACAGAGTACTTCACGATTTAGCTGGGTTAAAATTACCGTTGGATAAATATACACTTTCATACAAATATGCATTCTAGTTAGCTTGCAGTTCAGTATGTCATGTGACCTTAGCCAATGATTATAGAGCTGCAGCTGTCCAAAGGTTATTAGAGTCCAGCTTCCATCACTTCTGGTCAGTGACTACGATAATTGGATACTGGACTCCAGTAACAACTAGACAGCTACAGGAACCCCATCCTTGGTTGAATAACACATTTGAAACCCTAACATTTGAAATCAGTATTAGACACACTCTGAATCAATCTAACTCCCTGAATTCACTGAGATGACTTCTGAGTAAACATACCAAGGATTGCACTATTAAATTGCAGTTGGGAAGCAACATTTTTGACATTGTACACAGTTTTGATCACTAATACATTTAAATTGCAGATAGTAAACAACGCTACAAAAGAAGTAAGAGATAAAACTGCAGCAGTCCAAGTGTGCCTCACCTAAAAACAATTCTTTCAGGATGATGCAATTTACTCACTTGCTGAGAGCAAATAAGAGATCATTGTTGCTGCATCAATAGACGAGCAATGTATCCTTTCTTCATCAAACCACGTAATTGAAGATTTAACAATTAGTGAATTGACTCATATGCCTTCAAATCAGATGACTGCTTGTTTACCCTCTTTTATACCTCACCTCAACTTGAGAGATCTGGGCTAATTATAATCTAAAACAACCTTATAAAACTGATAAGTTATTACTCAAATAGTAAGGTAATCTAATAAATGAAAAGAACAATAGATTTACATATCCTGCTCAACAAAGATATCATTTATTTGATTCTGGCTTAGGGCAATGTGTGAATCCAGCTACTGCAATTTATAATCCACAGCTGATGGCTTTTGAATAAACCCCCATGGTTGTTCAACAAATTCTGGTTAAAGGAAATTTGGCTTCAAACAGCATGTAAAAAAAAAAAAAGCAATGTTTGCTTAACCTCATTCATCCAAAGCCAGGAGTCTTAACATCCTTTCTGATTTGTCAGCTTTCAGGAACATCTATAAGAAAGGGTTTTGTTTTATGGACAAAGGTCATCTGTTCCCTTAAAGAACAGGTATAAAACACAAGGACTATTTCCTTGTCTCTGCATTTTACAATAGGAAAAACACTCACATAGAAAGGGCTGTTGCTGTATAATGTTTTGGCCAAACCTTCAAATATATATTTTTAAAAGGCATTTCTTTCATATAGTATGTACTCAGCACACGGATATGAACCGAGAAAGATTTTAGGCTGAACTCTTGAATTACAAAGGACTGTAATGGAGGTAGCAGTAGCTGGATCTAAGGTATTATAAACTTCTTAGAAGAAGAAAACTGAAAGTTGAGTTTGTTCATTTGTGGCTTGTGGGTAGAGGTTTGCAGAGCAAACATGTTATTGGCACATGCACTCGACCAGCTCCTGCTGTTCTGCAACTTGAACAGCAGATAAACAAAGGAAGGCTGAAGTTTCAACATAGCCTTAAGAATACTTGGCTAACAATATTTATATAAACCTTGCGCAATTCAAAACATTTACTGTGCACTGATGCCCCCTGGTGTCTGATATTTTCCAGACCCTTCCCCGAACCTTAGGGATTTATGAGATCTATTCTATACCCTCCAGTTGGAGTTTTGATATTCAAATTGCAACTTCTAACCTTTACCAGTTGACACTTTTATTTCTTTATGGTTAATTGATTATCTGGGATGTAGAAAACTCCAGGATTAAATCAGAATATATCAATAGTGTTATGGATTATTCTGTCAGAATTTGCTTCAGACGTGGTTTAATGAACAAGTCATCATTATAGGTTGGTTTATTTTAATTATGTTTTTGTCTATCAAATTTCTATACCACCTATTCATTTGCATGCCTCTGGCCAATTTACAGATAAAACTTTAAAATAATAAAAAATGCTATCGTGAAAAGCAAAGTTAAAAAGAACAATTGCAAAGTTAAAAGGCAGAGGGAGCCCATCATATATATAACATTAAGCTATAAATCTTGTGTACAACCATGTGACCTAGTACACTAAATATAGTCTTACTATATACTGTAGATTCTTTGGTTTTAGCATAGTGAGTTGCTGCAATCCATGTTTTGTGGTTTAGCAAACTTGTCTGCAAATAAGAATACTTTAAAATGACATGTGACCAGGTCACATTATGCTGTATGAATCTAAACATGACACTGTATTATGGCTTTGATGTGTGAATCTATATTAAATACTGACCTTCTGCCAGCACAGCACTCTCATTCCTTGTTTGTTGTTAAGACGCAGAAAATATGTGGGATCATATTTTGGCAAGGTCTCCCCATGAACAGTCTCTATTCAGCTTGCCACCCACAATTCAGAGAATTGAGCCAAGTGATGTAGGAGAAAATGATCTAACACAGGGGTGTCAAACTCGCAGCCCTAATACGTCATGTGCTGGCACTGCTGCCGTCTGGTTTAACAAAGGGGGGAAAAGTCCCGATATGTCACATGACACCTCCGTGACAATGCAAGTCTGACACCCCTGATCTAACAGAACCTAGAATCCTAGAGCACGGATCTCAAATTTGCGGCATCACTTTGCCGTCACATGACATTTTGTGACGTTTTTTTCCCTTCGCGGAGCTGGGGTGGGTGTGGCCTGCGCGTGACGCATCCAGTCCGCGGGCCACCAGTTTGACACCCCTGTGACCTAGAGGATGTAAAGACCAGCCTTTTGAACAGAGTATATAGCCTTTAACTGAAAACATTAACATCGTTTTTATATTCAACATTATTCAAAATGGACCATCCACACAAATATTCTCCATGAGAATCGGTGCCCAATCTCATCCTTCAAGTCTTCCCATGGTGCACCCAGCCTTACTGTCATTGAGTCCATCCATCCACTTTTGTTCTTGGTTTAAAGTGTGTGCGTGCGCATGCCTTCAAATCAGTGTTGACTCCTGGTGGCTGCCTGGACAGTTTTCTTGGCAAGATTTAAGAAGTAGTTTGCCCTTGCAGTCTTCCTAGAGGTGCACGAGTGATCAAGGGTGTACTTCGGTGCACCCATATAACACCGATCCTCCAAGAGCTGCACTGGTTGCCAGTGGTCTTCCGGGTGCAATTCAAGGTGCTAGTAACAACTTATTAAGGAGGGGGGTACGTTCGAGACCACCTTCTGCTACCGTATACCTCCCAGTGCCCAGTGAGGTCCCAGAGTTGGTCTGCTGTGGGTCCCATCAGCCAAACAATGCCAGCTGGCGGGCTCCCAGGCTAAAGCCTTCTCTGTGGGGGCACCGACCCTCTGGAACCAATTTCCAGCTGAGGTCAGGACCACCCCTACCTTACTGGGCTTCCGTAAAGCCGTTAAGACCTGGCTCTGGCGGAGGGCCTGGAACTAATGTACCCTCCCTCCCCTTTGGATGAATGTTGGTTGTAATGATTGGATTTAGTAACATTTTAATTGATTATTGTATTTTTATTGTTGTTAGCCACCTCGAGTTCCCCTGATTGGGGAAATGAGGCGGGGTATAAATCGAAGTGAAGTAAATAAATAAAAAAATAAAATAAAATTAATAGATAAATAAATAAAATGTCTCCTGCATGGTTTATCTCCTCTGTCACGGTCCAAAGACTCAGAGAAGCAGTAGGAATATGCAGGCTGCAGACCCCGCTGGGCCCACTTGATCTCCAGCAGCGTGGAAGGGGACTGTATGTCACGGAGCCCGGAGGCCTACACTCCCATACGCCACACGGGCAGAGCTGAAGAGACCGCAATCTCTCCAGGTGCCCCCGCCGGATTGTGACACGAACCACAAATCGCTGCCTTTCTGGAAGTGTGGCCAGTCTTCGTGATTCCAGGCAACTGTGGCTCAGATAAAACGGAACAGGGGAAAAAAAAATAGGCAGGCAACAGCTTTCTAAAAAGTCACCTCACCGTAAAAATCACTTGCAATTACAGCCATTCTAGAAACCAGCATTTGGGAAACCCCATGTGCTATTTCAGACAGACATTTCCCGCAAAAGTAAATTCCAATTATAGAATTTGCAAGGCTGTCAATCCAGAGGGTTACATCAGAAATCTCAGCCACTTTTCACCAGCAAAAAATAGCAAGGGATGGTTCAGCCAAATTGTAGATCGCATCTTTTCAAGTTTGACTTTGGTTTTAAGGACTGGAGCTGGGCTTAACGTGTAGGCTTGCAAGCCTATGTCTTTAACACCACTGTTGTAGGCTTGTTCCAGGCTAGTCTTTTAATACACGTGAAATAAATGATCAGACTAGAGTTAATGCTGTGTTTGTTGCAGTCCAGCTAGAGCCCTAGGACACCTAGGAAAACAATACAGTGCTAAAGTTCTATTGCTGAAAATTCGGCTAACAGCGACTTGTTACCTATACACTCAAGGGATGCCAAACTGCCCCTGTATAACTAAGACCCCCAAGGCATGCCATACCTTCTGCTTTTGAACCAGATTAGATTCACAGCACAGGATCTTGTCCATCATGCAAAACTGCTCAGAACAGCAAACAAGACATGCCCTCAAGGGTCAGGAGACGCATAGGATCTTCCAATGGCAGCAGAATTCAGCCAAACCAGAAGGCTGCCTGTGTGGAAAAGAAGCCAGGGTGTGTGACATCATTAGCTTTTCAAATCTAAGACACTCAACAATGAATGAAGAAACATAACTGGAACAGGTCTGTACTTTTCCCCCCAATTTCTTTTCTACTGCCATCCTTTGAGGGAATCAGGGCATTCCCACCAACTACGTAAATGGTACTGGTCTTTAACAAATGTGTAAATATATAAAGGCTTGCAAAGCCATAAAACCAATGTTAAGAGGGGATCAAGTATCAAGTTTCAATAATTACACAAAAGGACTAACAAAGGCAGAGAATTATGTTCCACCCTGTTCTTTGTGCCTCTCAACACAATTTGTTCAGCATAAGCCTCAGTCACAGCAGTGACATCAAACCCAATCCCCAAAGTTTGGCTAAGCAGGGTTTGTTAAAGCACAGCTTAGGTGAATTCAAATTAGTAGGCTCACAGATGCTCAACTATATTTACAACATAAAGTGAATAGGGGTTCTCACAGCAAATTAAGAAAAACCCAAATACGGTAACTCAAGGGTTTGTATTGTTTAATGGCAGACCCAGTTCTATAACCAACCCTGTAATTGCTGCTGCAGTCTTACCTTGCACAACAACTAATGATGATGATGCCATCTATCCACTCATGTCAAACTCTTGGCCATTCTATGGGCCAGGACTCTCCGCATCTCCAGAACTTGTTTTGCTTTGAGTTGTTGTTCTATGCTCTGGTTGGTTCATTAATGCTGGACTTCTATCAGATGCCGCTTGGTCTAACATCTTTATTCCTCCAAGCCTGTCCAAGGAGTTTTTCTTCCACAGCAATATTGAAAAGTGGATGCTTTCAGCGTTTTTCCTTCTTTCAAATAACCTGACAAGGAAAAGCAAACAAAAAATAACCATATTTGAGAGTCTAGGAGTAGATTTTTGATAGCTCCAGATCTCAGTAATTTGATTCAGTAGAAAAATAACTATGAACTAAAAGCAGGAATTTAACCCCTTTGATGTCATGGAAAATATGATCCCAATTAACGAATACAATGTTGTGGTTTATTGCTGTTTTCAGTAAATATCGTACATCTAGAGTTGGATGGACAATTTGAGGCAAGTTACCCAAAAAAAATCCTACATGTTTTCATTTTTATGAAAACATGTTAAGGAACTCCAGTTCAAAATCCAGAAACCCCACAACTAAGAAAAAAGCAAATTAACATGGAACATAAAGAGGAGCATAGATGAGTGCTCAACCCTGGCAATTTTAGGACTTGTGGACTTCCCAGAAATCCACAGGTATTAAAACATGGCTGAAGTTGAGACATCCCAGGCATGGAACAATGAGGAGAGGATGCAAACAGAATGTCTCCTGCATGGTTTATCTCCTCCATCACAGCCGAAAGGCTCAGAGAAGCAGTAGGAATATGCAGGCTGCAGACCACGGAGGTCCAACTTGCTCTCCAACAGTGTGGAAGGGGACCATACGTCATAGGACAGACGCCTACGCTCCCATACGCCACATGGACAGAGCTGAGAGGGTGCAACCCCTCCAGGTGTCCCCGTTGGATCCAATTATGTTTAACACATCCCTCCATTTATATAAACTTAATTAGAACTATGGGCAATTTTTTATTCCGGGGAAGAATGCCCTTTCTCCAACTAAGGAAGATACATTTACCTTAATTAAGGTTTGCAATCTGGAAATTATTTAGGCACAAGTAAGTTAATTTTGAGCAGTTAGGATTTTTTTCAAAGAAAAAAAATAAGCTGAGTTGGAGG
>JANHGC010005850.1:27789-38367 GCA_027560395.1 Boaedon fuliginosus | reverse complement strand
GGCCACACCCACCCAGTCACATGGCCACGCCCACCCCGTCACATGGCCATCAAGCCACACCCACCAGTCACATAGCACATATAGCCACGCCCACCCAGTCACATGGCACCAAGCCACGCCCACCCAGTCACATGACCACCAAGCCACACCCACAGAGTAGGTAGTAAAAAAATTTGAATCCCACCACTGCCTATAGCACTTTGTTTTAAAAATCAAACTTATCTCTATAAAATTGCTAACCAAATAAAAATATGTATTTTTTATTGTGGAAGTTTTTATTAGAACCCGTTGGATTTAATGGTTAAAGCACCAGGCTAGAAAGGAGGAGATCATGCGTTCTAGACCTGCTTTAGCCATGAAAGCCAACTAGGTGACCTTGGGCAAGTCACCCACACTCAGTCCAACTCTCCTCACAGAATTGCTGTGGAAAAAAAGAGGAGAAAGGTATGTGGGGTATGTTTGCTACATTGAGTTATTTGTAAAAATTATAAAGGCTGGATACAAAGAAATAAATTTTGACTTTCAGATATTGCATATTGTTTGCTGTAAAATCTTACATACTGGTTATCAAAAGAGCAGGAGTGCCAGAATTTCAGCCAATCAATCAGCTCTTCAGAAATCATTTTAGAAACTTCGCCTTTTTTCTTTTATATTCTGAAGTAAAATAATACCTAACATAATACCTAAATATCTGTTTTAAGTTTGCCAAAACTGATTAGACTAATTTGAACTCTGTGAAAAAATTATAAGTTTCCTTTAAAATATAGCCTCAGAAGAATTTTTTGTTCCACTAAATTCTTGTTAAAGAATTTATTGATTCAAATTGTTATAAGTGTAGTACAAATAACTGATTCAATTTCTTTCCGCCTGCCTTTTTTGTAGCATATATTTTAAAGTACCCTTTTTCTTATTATCCTATTATTTCCTATTTGATATCCAGTCTTTACCAGCTGCTATGATGATGCAGCCCCAGCCAGTGGTCCTGATGCCAACAGTATATCAGCAAGGAGTTGGATATGTACCTATTACAGGTATGATACAGTTTTCCATTTTAATACATACTTAAAAAACAATTTTATTAAAAAAAATAAACATAAAGAGAAAGGATGTGAGAAGTTGTATTCTCTGAAGTAAGTGAAATATTGAATGAGGAAACATAATTTAAAGGTAATAAACATATTTTTGGTTCAAGTTGTCTACAAAGCTTCAGTCAGGCCAATGTATGGTAATATTTATATACTATTACTTTAGTTTTGATGTAATTCTAAACTGTCATACTGTGAGAATGAGCTTCAATGATTTTTGGGCTACCTTTGGGCCATTGTATCCCACCCCACCCTAAGTGCAGCTAGAAAGAGGAGATGGAAGCTTTTAATTCCAGTTTAAATAAACTGCAGGTTGATAAGTAATCTCAACTTGATCAAACTATTATTTGTTTAATTATGAATATTGGAAGAAAAATAACTTCAAACTATAGTTTATTTCCACTAACTTAGGGTATATTCACATTTAATGCTAAGCAGAGGGTTAATTACCATCAAGTTGACTAATGGTTAAGTGATTTGCTTGGTTTGTCCCAAATGTTTTGATTCCTAAGACCCATTTCTTGAATGTCTGTTGGGTTGTTAGAAAATAGGCTGTTCAGGAAGAAGGCCAGTATGTGTTAAGGATATGAAACTCTTCACCAGCTTTTCCCCCATCCTAAACCATTGCTCAATATGCTATTTGGATGTAAAAAAGAAAGCCAGAGCAACAAAGATACAGTTGTTTGAAAGCTCTGCCAAATATTCTAAGATTGGAAGTCAGAGGAAGGAGTTCAGTACTGGCCCCTCCTCTTAAATGTATTGCAGAGCTTTGGACAAGATAAAATAAACCAGTTTAAGTTATGATTATCACTGTGTAAAAATGTAGCCGCCTCGCGTTCCCCTTGTCAGAGGAAGAGAGGCGGGGTATAAATCCAGTAAACACAAACATAATTGTGATATCGCTAATTATATTATAGAGGCAGTTTACAGTTCAGAATTCCCCTTTTTCCCATGGAGGATAGATATATAAAAGGCCTGAGGTTTGGTTTTTAATAATAAGTTAATAATAGTGTGTTCCAAATAGCAATGTTATGGCAGGCAGAGTGCACTGCATTTTTCTGTCTTGTTCTTCTACATTCACATGGTTCCACAGGCCTTATAGCATTTTGTAATAATAATGTTACTTTTTAATATTGCTGCTGCTACATTAAATTGTTGTAATAGATATCTGTCTGTTGTTGTAACTATCACAAGTTGCATACTTACTTTATTCTATAGTGCTGACTTTTTCTGTGTCAGGAACATTATTATTATAGGTAATTTTGGGACTTGCTCCCAAGGAGATGTTTTTCCCCCAGGCGTTGCTTTTTCTAGTGCTATTATACATAGGCTCTTCTCATCATGAATACTTTAAAAAAATGAAATGTAATGGCATGTTTCACAAATAAGCAATATGTTCTACTAACTTTTGATTAGGCATATAAAGATGAAGAGGTGCTGTATCAGGTGTGAAAGACCATGTCCACACCTGAAAGTTCAGTTAAAATGATTTATAGTTAAAAACTTGTGCACAGAAATCTTTTCAACTAATGTTTGGCACTTGCTTAGAGTTAAATAAGGGTCAACTGTACTCAAGGGGTTTTTTGGACTTAATTCTTTTATGCCTATGTAGGGATTTCAGGCTGACCCCTCTTTTCATTCTGACCCCAAGTTCTGCCATCCCTTTTCCTAAATATTGCCTCTGTTAATTTAGGACGATTGATGTTTTTAAAAAATTGAGATTTATGTATTCTCTTACTAATACTAACAGCTGTCTCCACTGCTGTCGCTGTAGCTAATGCTCCAATTAGCATATCTCACTGAGCTGTCTACCCTCTCGGTCTTCTCAGCAGCTTCCCTTCTTTCTTTTTTCCCTGCCCCCCATTAGATGCTGGTTCCAATGGGCTTGGCATTCTTTTCCCCCTACACCACCAAATCCACTGTTGCCTGGAATAAACAACTCCTTTCCTCCATCCTATGGACTAAAACAAATGTGTTTCACTTTAGGTGTGAACTACTTGAAACCCAACTGCTCCATAATCTAATCATTCATGCATGAAAAATAGGTACTCCTTGTTTAGCAGGGAGAGTTGGGACTGGCAACATAGTTATTAAGTGAAGCAGTTGCTAAGTGAAATCCTAACTGTGCTAATGATACTATGTCAACTTTCCTTTTATGCTTTTATGACCTGCAAAGGTCATAAACGTAAGATTACTTTTCCACCACTGTCCTAACTGCAAATGGTCACTAAATGAAGCAGTTGCTAAATGGTGACTATCCATATGTTGTACTTCTCACATGACTTTCCTTTTCCTTTGAACTGGATTTATTTTACAAGCACAACTTCATTTGAAAAATGTATTCTACAGAGTAATGTTATGTTTTAAGTTTCCAATGAATAAAATGAAAATCCAGGTAGAATAGTCCACTCCAGGTACTGACTGGATCTTGCAGATTTTCTGAGTGGCATTAGGATTTTCTCAACAATTTAGCAGGCAGTTCTGTGACACAACTAGTTGGAAAACAGAAATAACTAAGGCGTTGAACAGAACTGCTCTTTTGAGGCCTCATTTTTTTAACCGATTCTGAACTGTTTCACTGATCTACTTAAGGAACTTCAGAAGATTAAGAAAGTGAAAAGATACAGCGTGGCAATGACACAAGATCAAAACTGAATTTGAGTAAGTGCTGGTACAAGCACAAGTTCTACCTTCCCAAGTGTCAGAAAAAGCGGTGAAGGATATGTAGTTCTCTAGACTGGTTTTAGCTGCAGATTCTTGCTTGGCAGCCCTATTTAAAATAACCTAGATATTTTTAGGGAAAGAAGGGTGGGATATTATGTCCGAGGCCAGCAAGATGAGTTTGCAAGTATCAGGTAGGGTTGGTAATTGGGCAGAGCCATCTGAGGCAAATGGAGAAAAACTTGGAAGAATTAACAGATTTCATGGTGTTTTATGATGATGAAATGATATTATGTTTTATTATTTGTATACTGTTGTAAGTCTTATAAGAAGGTGTTAGGGAAATTGAATGAATTAATACATGGAATAATAAATACTAATCACCTGAATTAAAAATTATCAGATCTTGTAATACAAAAAAGCAAATTTCTTGTGGATATTAGAATTTATGTCCACTTTGTCAGATAAATGAGATGTTCTCTTCAGTATATAAGTAGCAACCAACTTACATCAGTGCATCCAACAGCTGAAGAATGCGTTTTAGAATTTCATGCAGGATACAAGAAGATCTGTAGATGAATACAAATGGGAATAAAATCCATTCTTCTATCCACCACTCAGCATTAGTTTACCCATGTTCTGATAAATGCTTCAATGACCTTTATATAATCATATTCATATCAATAATATATTTGGCTTATTTCTTCAAGTTCTTTTTAACTGACAAGTCTTTTGTAGTTCTTGACAGTAGAAATTATCATTTATAGGAAATTTCTGAGTTAGAAAAAGAAATTGGAAGGGGTGAATCAACAAAATGAAGAGATGCAGGAGAATGGACTAGAATGAACTAAAAATGTTCTTTCAGTCTCTTCCATTAAAAAAAACTATCCCGGGATTCAACAGAACTGGATGGTTGTCATTTCCAATGTTCTCTTTTTAAGGAAGGTTGTCAAAAAGGTGATTGGCTTGCAGCTTCAAAGAATCTTAGAGGAAGTGAATAATCTATGTTGCTTTTAGTCTGGTTTCTGGCCAGATCATAATACTGTGACAGCATACTTGTTGATGATTGGATGGCACATACTGGAAGTAATGGATCCATTCTGGTCTTCCTTGATATTTCACCAGCTTTCAGTATCATCAAGTTTGATATCTTTCTGGACAAGCTAAGGGAGTTGGGAGAGGGATGTTATTATATTTATTTATTTATTTATTTAGATTTATACCCTGCTTCTCTTCCCCAGTCAAGGGGAACTCTATAGTTCCCCTCCTTCTCTGGGATCAGTTCCATGTGCTGTTGGTAGATGGAAAACAGTCTAATCCGAAGCCCATGCTTTGGGGTGTGCTTCAAGGCTCCATTTTAACCTTTTTTTTTTTTTACACCTACCTGAAATCTCTAGGAAAGTATGCTATTGTACATCTCTTCCCCTTCCCATCCAAATGATGCTGTTCTGCCTCAGTTCCTGGTGGCTGTGGATACCTGAATTGGAAAGAACAGGGTTTTGCTCAACTCTGGCAAGATCGAGTGGCTATGGGTTTTGACTTGCCTTGCCTAAAAACTGGAAATTTTCCATTTTTACCACAGATTGGGGGTGGGGGGTTGCATACCCTTGCTCAGTTCCAGTATGTGGATTGGGGAGCCCTTTTGGACTTGCAGTTCCTGTTCAAAGACCAGACAGCAGCCATGAATAGGAGACCCTCTGCAAAACTTCATCTAGTATACCAGTTGTACCACACTGGTTACTCATGTCCTTGTTTTACCAATGCAACATCTCTACTTACAAACTGCACCGGCTCCCATAGGCTTCTGTACAATTGAAGGTGCAATTATCACATAGAAAAAGTCCTTCATAAGCAGCATCTTTGCAGAATTGCTTGTCCGGGTTTTTTTTTCTACATATGTCATATAGGAGTGGACATTCTTCATGTCCTGTCTTTGAAAAAAATGCTACCTGAGGCATTCTTCTGTGTTACATCATCTGCCCTGTTGAAAGGTCTTTTCCCCAGCCAGAAAGATTTGACTAGTTCTGGCCCTGTTAGCCTTTTGAAAGTCTTCGAAGACCTGGATGATCCCCGAGGCATTGGGGCCAGGATGTTAGATGAGTTCATCCCACAAGATATAATGTTTCTGGTTATTCTCATGGGGTCCATTGGGTTTTTGCTTTTATTGTACGCTGCTTGGAGTCACAGTTTTTCAAGAAGGGCAATCATGTACATCTTACAGATAAACTAGCTGACTACCCGGCCTTGCTTGTTTTTTTTTTTTAAGAAGTATATTTGTGCCGCAGCGTTTGCAGGCTGGCTTTGAGGGAAGGCACCCAGGGATTGACAGGGGCACTGGGCTGCAGCTGTTTGCGGGCCTTCTAAAGCCCCCAGCACCCCCTCCAACATCATTTGCGGGCCTTCTTAAGCTCCCGGTGCCCCCTCCCACATCTCTGCTCTAGCAAGGCTGTCTCTGGGGCAAGGCCTGGCTGGCTTTGAGGAAAAGCAGCCGGGGTTTGACAGGGGCACTGGGCTGCAGCTGTTTGCAGGTCTTCTTAAGCCCACATGCCCCCTCCAACATCGTAGGTGACCTTACTTGGCAGGGTTGGCTGCTCTGTGTGTCTTGGGCCTGTTGCCACTGGGGCAAATCTGGAATTTATAACATGGCGCCTCAGTTTGAATCTGGTGCCTCAGTCAGTTTGAAAACTGCACACGCTCAGTAGAGAATTGCTGCTTGTTCATTAAGGATCTCCTCTTTGCTCCCCCAAAAAGGAGGCAAAAACTCCCCCTACCATTTGGTTACCCTGACAGTGCTGATTTTACTACACTTAGCTATCTATCTGCTAACTTTGAGCTAGATTGGTGCAGGAATGAAAGTTTGTATAGAGCACATATAAACACACTTCTGTTTTATAGATATATAAGATAAATATGTATGTAACTATTAATAGGCCAAAGCTAAATGGACACTAAGAAGATTTCATGTAATAGATTCAGCTGTTTAAGGAGAAAAATTTAAGTTCTGAAGGGCAACTGTTGGAATTTTTTCCAGCTTTCTTCCTACAAGGGTATTTCTCATATAACACAGAGTAATATCTGTTTTCCATGTCTTATTCTTTTCCCTCACTTTCATCCGTCCTTAGGGCTTGAATATTTTGCTCTGGGTAAGTTGTCTTAATTCTTTTTGCATTCCATCCCATCTAACAAGAATTCTGCATGATATTGTATAAGTTGATTTTTATTTGTATGGTATGCTTTATGTTGGAATGCAGAACCTTGCAGGAGGATGTCACAATACGTAATCTCATTAGTTAACCCATTCCATTTTCAGTAGGTAATAGAACCATAGTTGTATGGAAATAAACTAGTGGTTACCCAAGAAAGATTATCTAACAACTACAAACCTTAATTTAATTTTAATGCATTCATCTTTAATATACTTTATTATTTAAATGAATATATCTAATTCATTTAAATAAATTTACTTAATCATTATTATCAGATCAGAAGATATAGTACCAACTTCTGTATCATCACTGGAAGTATATTCCTTATAGCTTCAATAATATTCTTATACATGTAGTTCATCTTTCATTAGTTTGCCAAATTGTACTAAGATTAGGCAGAGTGAAGGATTAAAGGGATGAAGAGAGAATTATTTTTTTCTTAGAAGAAAAAAAGATGGCTGTCAGAAGACAATATATAGGGAGGACGAAACAAGCAAAAATGTTCTGTTTCAAATTTGAGAAAAATAAGGCTTAGTCAAAACATTCCAATGAAGTTGGCTGTGTTTCAGCAAAACAAAACATGGGATATATTTAGACACTTGAAACTTTTCCAGTGTTTAGTCATAGGGAACAATAAGGATTTGAAAAAAGCCTCTTACTCCTTTACTTATGATTTTAAGACCACCAGGTTAGATTGATAGACAGAGCTGCTTGTTATCCTATCACCGAATCTACAGAAAAATGACCAAGATGTGAATTTTCTAAAACTATATTTTTTTAAAAAAATAGTCATAGATAGGAATGGAAACAACACTTTTTAAAGGCTTTTTATACAAACAGCTGCAGAAGCGGAACAAACATCCAACATACAGCATGATTTCATTTCAGCATAGTCTATGAAGCAGCAGCAGCAGCAAAGATGTGTAGGATACAATAGAACCCCAAAATAACACAGAGCACAGACTATGAATTTTAATGTGCCCCCAGCACATGATTTAAACAAAACAAAACAAAATCAGTATATCTACCAACCAAACAAGCACATATGTCAAATTTTTTTTTACTAGTTCTTAGATTGGATATCGGCCATTCAGAATTGCCTCTGAATGTAGATTTCTAATACAGCTGGATCAGGGCAATTTGGTGATTAGGACCTACCATTGTTTATGTTTCAGGAGATGATTAAGTCCCTGTTGTTTTTGCCTGGGCTTTACTCTTTCTGGGCATTGAGGATGGAACTGTCCTTGCTACTTGACTGGCAAAGCTGGACAATATACATGAAAAACCAACCTAATTAAAGGACTCTGGACTCTTGAATCACTGCAAATAAACAATGTTAAAAATGGATCTGTTTTATTTGAACCCTGGAAAAAGCCCAACATTTAGAACAGTTGCTAAAATTTAGGGGGGGTGGGGATAGTCTACAATATTTTTGGACATTCCTTTTACAGAGAAAGGTATTTGGTCAGTTATATATTTTGTTACACTTTTAAAAACATTTGGAAATAATATGCATTGTGTTTTTCCAATACGCTTTACTCTCCAAAACGTGACCCTGTCATTTTATGAATAAGGTCAGTCCTGTTCTTCCAAAGTTCATACCTATAGCAAAGTGAGAATTGAAGTATAAATACGCTTTGGGTTGTATGTAGCAGTGGTCCCGAACCTTTCCAGCTCTGCAGACTGGCAGAGGGGATGTTTTTTTGTGTGTGCGCTACTTGCACAAATCCAGCTTTGTGCACTTACCCGCTGCTTGTGCAGCCCTGGGCTTGGGGACCCCTGGTATATAGGAAGCACTTGTTTGGCATGTTTGAATGTGGTGAGGTAACGTTGTGTTACCCAGAAAACATTCTAATGCTTGGAGGTAGACTTAACTTGAAATAATGTTTTGTTAGGTTCTCTACTATCACCTTAACAAACAGTTCCATTACAGTATGTTGTTTTCTGTTGAGCTATACTCGGCAACTTCAAGGTTTGTTTTAATATGTGTGTGTGGAGAGAGAGATAGAAAGATTAATTTAGTTGCTCACTTTTCATGTCATCTAGAGATATTTGCAAACACGAAGCCATTGCTAGATACAGCTAGTCCATGGGGGCAGTGATTGGCATATTACAATATGCCCGTGGTTCATTCCTGTTTTGTGAGCTGTACTGCTTGCCAGGTGTCCTATGGGTGTAACTCTCAGTGCTGATTTGCACCTTTAAAGCTCGTGATGGTATAGTGTCTGGTTATTTTTAAAGGTTTTTGCTCACTGAGTAAGAATGGGCAGAGAGGACATACTCCAGGTTCTTCAATTTAACAATGCCATCAATCAGGACCTAGGAAGTGTTCCTTGTCTGCTGAGGAACCTGTCCTCTGGAATAGTATCCCCACAGAAGTCCACATGGTTCCTGTCATGATGGTGTTCTGAAAATTCTTCAAAATGTGTTTCTGCTCCCAGGCCTGGGGACAGAGTAAGTGATGAACCCTTGTCTCTTCTATTGGAGGTGGGGTTTGGATGTAGGGGTGTTACATTGGTCTTTCCAGACATTCAGAATTTAATGATTTGTCCGTTTTGTCTTTGTCAGTTGTTTGAAGTTGGGCAGCCTTTAAATTCAAATAAATAGGGTCCAATTGGAAAAAAAAGTTTCAAACAGTAATATGATCATTTGCTTCATTTTACCTCAAATACGTTTACATTTAAACCTGTTTACTCCAGGACACTACTAAGGAAATCTGGATCTTGTTAGATTCCTTTGCAAAAAAACCCAAAGAGTTCTGGTAGCCATCTACTTTTCGCTACTGGCATGTTTTCCAACTTTCATTTGCTCTATTATAAAAATAGGAAGGAATAAAAATGAGCTGCATTTCCACTGTCTCTCTTGAAAAATAATATTAAATTCAGCATTAAAAAGTCAGTATTGTGACATCCTCACTACAGTATACAATGTTCAGTCAAGTGTCTTGAGGAAATGCCCTTTGGTTGATTAAATAAATGCTCGGTCTTCAGGATTTGAGAATGGTCAGGCTAAAGAAAGAAATGCAAAAAAATAATAATAGTACAACAGTGTCCTTCTCTGGTTATCATATGTGTTGAAGTTTTCATCGTAAGTTTTAGTTTGGGGAGGGGAGCCCTCACCCAAGAAAACAAGATGATACAGCACTTGAATCAGATACAAAGGTGCCGGTAATAATGAAGCTTGGAAAGTACTCTTCCTTTTTGATACATTTGAAAATATTTCACAAATAAAATATTGTATTTCTCCTATGGGATCAAAAGTGATGAGAAAAGATAATCAGGATATAAAGGCACTTGACTGTATTAGAATATTGACTTTAAATTCTGTAACATTTTCTGCATAATATGAATTGATTTATTTTTTTTTATACTGAGTATTGCTTTGTAAAAATACCATGTATCATCAAATCCATTGCCATTTTTTACATTTTCATTTCATTTAAGTACCATTGCTTATATCTATATGCTTCTCACTTTAGCAATGCTGATGCACTCTAGCGATGCTGATGCCAAATTAATTTTATAAACTTGAAGAGCACTTTTTAAATGGAAAATAATGGACTATGGACAATTCTGTTTTCAATTCTTTATTGATTATTCTGTACTGCATTTGCTTGTTTAAATTCA
>JANHGC010005849.1:19580-34245 GCA_027560395.1 Boaedon fuliginosus | reverse complement strand
GAATTTTAATATATTGTACTACTTCACTGTATTTTAATTGCTGTAAGCCATCTTGAGTTCCCCTTGACCGGGGAAGAGAGGTGGGGTATAAATCTAATAAAGTAGAATAATAATAATAATAATAATAATAATAATAATAATAATAATAATAATAATAATAATAATAATAATAATAGTTCAGATTCTTGTAGAGAGCTTAAGCTTGTAATAAATCTTTATAAATTACATTGCCACGCCATTTGGACAATTTTGACTTGAGAGCGATTTATAATTATCAATTGTAGCAATTTATAATTAAGTATCAATTGTTCTTGATACAATCTGCCTTTGTTTTGCTGCATCAATATTTCAAAGCTGGGAAAGAACTCTGAGACCCATTTTTCCCAGGATATTCATTAAGAAAGTTTTAAATTTTTTACAGTATTCTGGAAGGAAGGAAAGAAAAGGAGTCCCTGTGGATTTTACTCACTAGTTGTTGCCAACCACAATGGGCATCACTAAACATATCAAAAATCAGGATATTTATGCAACTGTAAGCATATTTTCTTTGCAGTAAATTTCCTCCTTAGTTTGCTATACAAATAGAGCAGGAAGACATTTTATTCATTGTATCATTTCAGCGAGTATAAATACAGCTCCCCTTTTAAAAGCTGGAACCTATTATTTGCTGTCATCCTGGCAGTATCACCTATCTTTATTTTGTCATGTTTCTTTTCTCCCTTCCTTTCCAAATTCTGTCTTTAGATTCATTTTTTTGCTCTTTGAAATGCAAGCTATGATGCACCTTAACGTAACGAGAACTTCTAAAACTAAAGCCAGACATCCCGGGCAAATGAAATCTGGTTTAGGCCCCAAATTCACAATTAGCAAGTGCTCCTTATTCATCAACACTGTCCATCTTAGCCATTATGGAGGTAAGGTAATGGAACTTCTTCTTTTTATTGATTCTCTGGGTAATTGAATAAAAGTGTAATTGCTATCCTAAATTTAATCTTGTAACACTCATCAGTTGCCAGCCTTCTGTTCCAATGACTTCCTGGAAACGTTGGAGTGAACTTTTGAGCTCATTTCCAAACTCACCAGCTTCAAAACATGCTACCCCCAAGGTACCTTCAATCTATAGATATTATAGATATATATGGAGAGTTTGTCTTAGCTTGATAGGTTCGGACAGATGGCTGGTGGATAAAATTTTGCAATTTACATGCGGATTACGTGCGGTATTTATTTAAAAGAGGATTTGATGATACTTTGAGTGTTACTGTTTTATTTCTTTACTGGATGACATTCATGAAAATGGCATACCAGTATATTTCTGTTGGAAAAGGTATTAATTCTGTTTCAAGAACAGAATACAAACTTTTTTTTTTTTTGGACCTACATCGGATAGTATCAAATGAACTGCTCAAAACAAAAACTATCACACTATTCCGCAAATATATCACAATTACAATACCAGTGGAAATGTCTTTTAAGCAGAGAATCATCTGAGTTAATCATGGGGTTTTTTTTATCCATAGCAAAAAATGAACAATGCTGTAAATCAGATCTTTTTCTTCCCAATGAATCTATAACTCTTAAGCCAAACAGTAACTCAATACATGTGAAATGAGCATTTCATAATACAGTTTAGCCCCGTGTGGGTTTTCTGGCATCAATAACAGCTTCACTGATCATTGTCGACTTTGCCCACAAAATTGATGTTGGAAACCTATGAAATAATCAGGGAAGGCTTGCTTCTTTGTGCAAGCAGCTGAGGATTAATTTTATTGAGCTCTGTTATTATGTATGAACTCTTACACTTGTGCGCCTTCGCTATTGTAATTGTTTATTTTTCAGTTTAGGCTGAATCCAGAGGTCTGAGAATCAGATTTTTATTTTTAACCCAACATGTTACTGATTCAACTTTTAGCTTCCATTTGGCTTCCGTTTCTCATTCTCCTCTTGGGGATTATTTTGTGACTTGGAAATTGAATTAGTACTGGTGAATACAAACTAACGCCTGATTATTTGCAAGTTCCCTGAATAAAAAACAGGATGTGCTGCTTATTGACCATATATTTTTTCTCTATCACTAATTGACTAAGACAGATCTTATACTAAGGCACACAATTCTAGGGATCTGAAAGAAATTAGTGGATTCTTTAAATGTGGCCTCGTAAAATAACTATATCACTTATAGCTAACAAAAAAATAAAAGCACTTGAAAACTGCTAGATTGGTATATGCATGCATGACTGCCATTCTCTTTTTACAGTATTGTCTGCCATTCAGCAACAGAGATAATCCATTTCCAGTTCTTCATTATCTGGGTTAGTGGTGAATTAGTGTTAATTCAGTTAGGAGCATTTGAGAGAAAATGCTAGCTTCTACTAAGACCATGTGTGAAGTGTTCTCAGGTGGCCAAATTTACTAATGCATAATTTAGCTTTAGTTTATACATTTGTATAGGGTTGAACCATATTATTTTTTTTAGACCGTGTTTATTTAGCAAAAGTGGGACTGAAACTTTAGAAGAGAGGAGCTATTTCATTTCTTTTGGTGCTTGAACAGTGCTTTAGCTGTGAGTTGACCAAAGGAGTTGTTGGAAGAAAAATCTGGTCTGATTCCAAGTCAGGAGAAAGATACTGAAAATAAAAAGGAGTCAGGCCACATTTTGGAAAGGAGGTCTCTGTTTATTTGGTAGCCAGAAACTTTAGTTAGTTTAACAGCATGTTTCTGGGGTGGCTGATAAAATGGGGTTGAGGAAGGTGGGCTTTTATACATTCTTTGGGGGTTTGTGATTGAGATGCCTGTTTGTTGTGAAATGTTCTTTGACGGGTGATTGTTGCCTGACTCCCATTGTGGCTGGGGGGTCTCGGGCTGCTTTCTGCCTTTAAGAACATGTTTCTCTTCTTCTCCTTTAGGGGAAATATAATATTCTGCCTTTTTTAATATTCCTCAAAATATTTAATTCTCGCGGGATTGCGACAGCGTACTGAATGGAAAAATTCTACTAGTTTATTTATTTATTTTATCGAATTTATACCCCGCCTCTCTTCACCCCTCACGGGGGAAGATCAGTTAAGATCAGGGTCATCTCATGGTGGACAATTTTCTACAAAATGAGGAAATTAAGCTTGCTAACTTTACAGTTGTATCTCATGGCTAGTTATGATGTGTTGGGTCATCCCAAGTGTTTTGCTTATTCTTTACAAATCTGTACTCTTCCTTTGTCTATCAGACCACACAGAGATGGAAAGAATAAAGTGCTTGGAGTCCCAACCTGGTTCCAAACTATATTAGCAAACATATGACTCTCTATTGAAAAAAAAAAGTTTCCTTCTCTTTCCCCCTTGTTCAAAAACAAGGACCTCCATTTTAGAAGATATTCAGTAAAGATTTATTGATAGGTAATACATTAAAGAGATAAAAGTGTTTTTATATCTTTATATGTGTTTGTCCCAGGCTTCTAAAAGACGCTCTGAACCAGTTTTTAAAGCAAAAACCTTTCTTTTATTTTACAAGACTGTCTCTGTTATCTGTAGCCATAACGACAGACCTGCAATTAGTCTGGGAAAGCTGCCAAATATAACTGCAAACACATGGTTCTTGAGGCAGAAGCAGGAATGAATGTCCAAGAACAGGAAACGCAGAGTCATTTCCTGTGAATACCACTCCCCTTTTGTTACTCTTTATGCCTAAGGGGAGTGGCCATTCACCAATCATCTGTGGCCTTGCTCTTCTGTTGATCCTCTTTCCTGATCTGTTCTTGCTTCCTACTAAGCCTACACACACACACACACACACACACACACACACACACACACTGATAATTGGTTCCAGCTGTTCTGCTTCACTACTGTCTGATGCAGAAGACAACTGATAGCTGATAGATAGTCCTGCCCCCATTTCTGCCTCAGACATAAAGCCTTCTTCCAATCCTTCCCTCAAGTCCAATCCTGGCCCAGGTTCCTCCCCAACCTCCTCAGAGTCAGAATCAGCTGCCAGCTCCGCTGAACACTGGCAAACCACAACAATATGTTTTATCTCCTGGATGATTTGGGACAATTTTATAAATTTTAATAAAACAAGTATATTGTGAGGTTTATCGAAAGTACATGGAGTATTTCCTGATAATATCAAAATAACTATATATAGTCTATTGGGCTGATATTATAAAGAAGATAAAAAAATACACAAATTTGGATTTGGATTCAGAAATTCTCTTTATTCTAATTCTTTTTATACTTTGGAGTTTTCTTGTAGGCAACCAAGATATTAAAAATATTCTTCCCTATTATTTTAATTCTGAATATTGTCCAGCAAGCTGTGTATCCATTCCACTTTGTCTGCTCTTTCCTATCCATTTTCTTTTTATTTCCAGTACATATTTTGTTATGATAAAACACATGAAAAATATGACAGCAATCCTAATGTTATGGTACATCTGCTTCAGTCAAGACTATAGCACATCAGTAAAGCTGTGTACAAAAACATGGCATAGAAGTGATGATGTATGAAGTGAGAAAAATCAACTCTATTAAGGAAAAGAAGTGAAATTCTAATTTCTCTCGGTGTCTATCCTGGTGGAATAAACAGAATAAACAACAAAGAATACCATGGGGAAATACTCTCATGTCCAACGTTGTTAGTTTTAGTATACCACACATACCTAGCAGAACACAACACAATGTTATTTTCAGCACCCAACACTGGAGTTTGGTACCTACAGGTAGCAAATAGCTAAGGTTGAGGCAGACAGCAAAAGAGAAATACCATTTAGGGTGGCTCCAGCAACTTGCTAACATTTCTGGAGTATGCTCTGAAATCAACAATTTCTCCACAGAACTCAGTGCTCAGAAGAAGTAGGAAGCAGGAAAAATTCATCAGTCCTTTGCAGTGTGCTCTCAGCCAATCTTTTTTTTTATGTTGCACAATAACTTCAAAATGTGTATCTTCACTGTACTGTTGTTTTCATCATCGTATGAAGAGCTGTGAAACAGAAATAACTCATTAAAAAGACCAGATTGCAAACAGTTTTGAGTACTACTGTCACCAATCAAGTTTAGCATTAAAAATTGAATGTATTGTTGCTTTACTTATTCCCACATTCTTTTTTTTTTCAGTTTAACTTTTGTCACTGTCCAAAAACCAATTAGATTTCATCAGGCCACCCAAATGTTCACTTCCAATTCCATAGCAGTCCAAAAGAGAGATCTAATTCTAAGGCATGTATCTAATCTCTCAAGCAAGGGATGTATCTAATCCCTCCCTCAAGCAAGGGATGATGTCTCTTCCAATGCATAAAATAGCTATATTGCTAAAATATTTTGGCTGCCCTCTAAAGCAGAGGTGCCACCAATTGCTGCTTTCCATACAACATGGGAACCACATTGACATCTTGCTTATAAGAAAGTAAATGCGTTCCGCCCATTTTTATGCAATACAGATTTGTGATTCAATGTCCCAACAGTTTAGCTGATAAACAAGAAATTAAATGATAGAAAATAACTTATGTTGAGGGCAACTATAGGATTACAAGAAACACATTAGTAGAAATCCAGAAACAGGATGCAAATCCTCTGAGAGAAGAGGATTTCTGATCTCTCAGTAACTATATCGAATTTGTTTGTTGTTAAGTTTCAAAATCGTATTACAAAGTATTAAAATATCATATATGATAATGATAAATACCACTAAATATAGACGTATATGATTCATTGAATGATGAATATACATCTGAATATCATTTTCATGCATTCAAAGCACCTCAGATCTTTGCTCTAATGGTCTGCTCTAATGTATTTTTAAAAACTAGTTCATCCAAATTGATTTAAGGGGGAAAATTAAATGAATAATTCTACCCTGGAAGTTAAATCCATAAATATGTTTCTGTACATTATAAACAGGGAAATTTAGCCAATTTAGTTATACCACTTCTTATAACTAGGCCTCTACTGTCACCTATTTTTATTCCAACATAATGTTGGAAAGAAATTATGCATTTTTGAGCATGAGACTAATCTGTCTGTCCAATAGTAGGGTAAATTTCTGAAATCTTGATAGTATGGTGTCAGAGTTGGGGTGTGGGAGAAACCACAAAGAAAGGTTGAATTTGAAAAGGGACTGAATTTTGACAAGAGCTCCAGGGGGGAATCCCCCCCAGCCTGCCCTCCCATGCAACCCTATTGGAGAGATAGTCATGTGACTGTTAAGAGGGCAGATTGAACTTCAGAAGCCAGGCTCTGCATGTTTTTTTTGTTTAATGTAAGATTCCTAACATGCTATGTTGGGAAATAGAGAATTAGGCATATCACAACAATGCAATCTTCAGTTCAATAGCATATTTGCAGAGTAAAGTAGTTGTCAGATCCCTAAAAGTGAATCTGCCAATCTCTTGGGGGAAAGAAAAGGGAGAATGTTGAATGTATAACTTTCTGAATGTATAACATCTCAATATTACTTAGCTCTGTATTAAATGTATTACAGTGTATTTCTGCATCCTGAGACCGGACGAACCTACATTGCATGCTAGATGCATATCTTTGGTTTATTACCTTCCATGTGTGACAACTGGAATTTTTATAACCCTTTTCCTGTGAGATGGGATTGCAGGATCCTTAAGGATCCCTACTCCCTTAAGTGTAACTGTTTGTCTTAGGATATCCAGATCTCACTTTGTTTTGCCTGCTATCGCAACCCTCCAGTAAACATTCATCCTTTTGAAATACTTTCAAGAGTTCTATATATTCTTGGTTTGGGGAGTAGAGGCAGGATTTCCTTACAGTAGTGTTTATAGGATCTATCTTTTATACCCTGTCATTCTCTTTCCCCCCCAAAGAATATCTTGTTTTAGACTTTTGCCCATGTAGAAATGGAAGTAGTCAATTTATTCATACCAGGAACGTGTAGCTACTGATTTGGGATTAGTCACAACAAGACGTTCCACTTTATTTATTCTATTATTACATTTATGCATGATCAAATCTGATGGATCCACACCAGCTTTGTTCCATCAATTTCATAACAAGAATTTTTAATATTTAATGATTGTTTTGTCCATTTCCTCATGTAGCTGCTCTCTTCTTCTTCCTAATCTAATCCTAACAATGGTCCAACAAGGCATGAAAGGAAGAAGGGGAATATTTCCAGCATTTATTTTTTCTTGCTGGAGGATGGTTATAGCCTATAGTTATAGGTTATAGTTGAAACACTACCCAGTTGGTCAAATGAAACTTAATTCCTATTAGATACTGTACAGGTAATCATTGCTCTATCTCCTCTGGGTTCCTCTATCTCCTCCATTTTCTATCTCACGAACCTTTGTTTTGTCCCAACCTATTTTCACCAACTCAAGTTCCTACTCCTAATGAAGAAGACTGTGGTACACTACAGCTTAAATCACAATATATACATTAGCCTGAGGAATGTTGGTAATTCAATATTTTATACATAATCTTTTAAGTATCTATGGAGATTCTCAGTCATTCCGGTCATGGTTGTCCCATGTCCCAAAGGTGCTTTTTTCAAGAGGCAAGTCGACTTTCTGGTTTTTCTTTTTGAAGATGTTTTGCTTCTCACCCAAGAAGCTTCTTCAGCTCTGAGCCAGCATGACATCATATCGCAGTGCAGAGCAGGCGGTGAAACACAGAATGCTGTTACCTTCCCACAAAATGGTACCTATTTATCTCATTGCATGCTTTCGAACTGCTAGGCGGGCAGGAGCTGGGCAAGAACGGGAGCTTGTCCCATCATGCAGCGCTGGGGTCTCAAATTCAGGCTGTCAGCTCTGCAGCGGACAAGCTCAGAATCTTTAACCGCTGAGCCATCACACCCCTCAAATTTAAATAGATTAAATAAGTAAAGCAGTATTTGATTATTCAGTAGTGTTTCATCTGACTTTTTTTTTTGCTAATGATTTTATTAACATTAAAAAAAACACTACAACCAACATCTTTGTACTTGGCTCATTTGTTAGGAGTTTTTCCTCTTTCGTAAAGAAGTCTGCCATATATGTCAGCTTTGATTTTACAACCTAGCAAGGACATATGCCTTCATGTTTATTTCCAAACCACATTATCTGCATCTTGCAAACAACCCAGACATGCTCAAAATACAATAGATTTTTTATAAAAGAGTGATTACTGTGCTAGAAAGTTCATTATCCCCCAGGAACACATTTAGAAAACCCTTTTTAGCAAAACTCAGAAACAAATTAAACGAAAAATGTCAAAAAATGAATTGGCAATCACTCAGCAACATAAACAAGCACATAGATCTCTGTTTGCTTTCTTCCTCAGGAGGACTGTATTGTTCAGCCAAAAGGCTGACTGCAAAGGAATGCAACAATGTCTATCTGCAACAATGTGGGGCTTTGAGAAGTATTCACACTCCTTTTTATGTGTTAGGGAAATCTAATAAAATAAAATATATAAACATAAATAATAAGAAAGGGCCACAACTGGTACACCAGGAGAACCTGGGCAAAAGTCCTTCTGGCTACAGAGGTTAAATGTTCTTCCAATTTCATCTGTGAATCCAGGACACCTAAGTTGCGTACCCTCTCAGAGGGGGTCAACACCTTTCCCTCCATTTCCAATGATTGAACATCATGGCCATTCCAAGAAGATCATCCCAAAGCCACTCAATCTTGCTTGGGTTGAGCTTAAGTCTGTTGGTCCCCATCCAGGCTCCCATAGCTTCCAGGCACCGGACCATCACTTCAACGGCATCATTGGTTTGATTCAGGGTGGAGATGAGTAGCTGAGTATCATCAGCATACTGATGATACTTCACTACAAACCCTCGGATGATCTCACCTAGTGGCTTCATATAAATGTTGAATAGGAGTGGCAAGTGGCACCTCACACACCAGGCATCTTCAGCTCAATCTCTGCTCTCCTACCAGCGCTGACTACAGATGAACCAAGAGGTAGGAGGAGAACCACCGCAATACAGTGCCTCCCACTCCCAGTCCCCTTAGCCGATGCAGCAAGATACCATGGCCGAGCAGTATCGAATGCTGCTGAGAGGTCAAGTAGCACCAGGATGAAGAACTGACCCCCATTCTGGGCCCACCAGAGATCATCAACCAACGTGACCAATGCAGTTTCAGTGCTGTACCTAGGTCTGAATCCAGACTGGAAGGGGTCTAATCGATTTCATCCAAGGACTGCAGGAGTTGGAGCGCCACCACCTTCTCAACAACTTTTCCTAAAAAAGGCAAGTTTGTTTATTTATTTATTTATTTATTTAATTCAATTTATACCCCGCCTCATTTCCCCGGTCAAGGGAAGTTGGAGACTGGATGGAATTTTTTCAACACAGTTGGGTCCAGAGCAGGCTTCTTGAGGAGGGGCCTCACCACAGCCTCTTTCAGAACTGACAGGAAGGATCCCTCTCTCAAGGAAGCATTAATAACTGCTTGGAGCCAGCCACATGTTATTTCCCAACTGACCGAGACCAGCCAGGAAGGGCACAGGTCCAGCAAACAGGTGGAGGTGCTCATCACGCCATAGCTTTTTCAATGTCATCAGGACTAACAGGTTCAAACTCACCCCAAATAATAGGACTAAGACTCACCCCCAGCATCTTGCCCAGTTGGAGTCCAGGTCTGCCCAAATCTGAGTGACTTTATCTGACATGCACAAATTCCTCAGCTCTATCCTGCAAAGGTTCATCCCTTATTCCTGGATTAAGAAGGGAATGGGTCACCTTAAATAGGGTGGCTGGACGGCACTCTGCAGATGCGTCAAAGAAATTGCATTGCTGGCCCCTCAAGTTACATCAGCTCATCTCAGATGCCCAATTGGGAACTCAGGGCCCTGGGATCAGGCTGTTGTTATTAAATGCCAAGTCAGTATCCAACAAAGGCCCTCTTATCCGAGATCTGATCCTGGAGGAGAGGGCTGACCTCGCATGTATAACTGAAACCTGGTTCGGACAAGAAGGGGGTGTCCCGATTTTAGAAATGTGCCCAGTGAGTCCGAGTTCTCCGAAAGCAGTGAATTCAGGATTCAGAGGGGGGTTACATGTTATTTCTTTGTGCATAAGAAGTTGTTGATCAAGATACTAATATCCTGTGGTAGTCGCTTTGGTAGGTTTCTGCTGGGTGCTCAGCTGGGCGTATAGTCCTTGGGGTTCTTCCTCCACTGCAGTATCTTCTCCAGCTGGCTCTCCCCATAGCCCAGCACAGCTCCCAGCTAGGTCTCCAGATCTAAACCTGGGTCTGCTTCCATCGTATGCAGCTTCGGCTGGGTGTCCTGGTTGGCTTGTGGCAAGCAACAAAGCATAACAGCATGGCCTACTGATTCCAGAGGCCAGCCCCGCCACCATACCACCAGCCATACCCCCAGCGACGTTTGTCTTCGGGGCTGAACCCTCAGAAAAAAATAAGGAGATCAAAGGAAGTGCCTGGCCAAAGGACATCCATTCGGCTTGGAGGGTGGAGGAGCCTAACAAGAGGCCAATTAGCTCCCGTGCCAGTGCAGAAACACGCCATGCAACTGCAGGAGCAATTCGGATGTTAAGGGGTACAGGGCAACGGCAAGGGCCAGTGTTGGTGTTCAAACCACCCAGAGGATTCCAAGATGGTGGTAAAACAATTAAATGACATCCAATAGCCATGGTAGTCAAAACAATCACAGGCAGTGGCAGAGGATGTAGTAATGCACCTCGCCGATGATTCAGGCCACCTGAGGGATTGCAAAATGTGCGGTGGCCAGTTTCAGCGTTAGTGGCAGCTTTTCTCATTCCCCCCCACCAGATCCTGTCAGACCGGGAGTTGTGGGTAGTCCCGGCAACTTCGGATGGAGCGGATATAAAAATCTGCAGCTACAGCTGATCTATGGATCTAAATCCATAGATTTAACCTCAGGGGGTGATCAGGAGGTTCCTGACCATGCCGGATCGATGATTTTGGAGGTCCTAGAGATGGTACAGACCTCAGGGTGGCAGCGTGAAGGTCTAAGAGATACTCGTCCGTCGCCATCTTTTAATGGAATTTAAAGTTTAATCTTAGACTTGTGGTTCTCTCTCTCTCTCTCTCTCTCTGTGTAATTATCAAGGGAGTAATGGAGCATTTTGTAATTATTTGTTTGTATGTCAAGGAACAAGACTGAGACTACTGCTGCTGAGATGCTTGTGCAAAACAAATAAATCTGGATAATGACATTATTTGAGACCAGAAAAGAGTTAAAAACCACTGTCTTAAACTATTTGTCCATCATACATGCTATCAATCTGTCATGTCTGGTGCCTTCAAGACATCTGAGGATTTCAAATGTGTGCTGGGAATTCTGGAAGTCATAGCTCCAACATTAGAAGAAGCCTGATTATTTATAGAGTTTATTACTTCTTGGATTTATATTCTTGTCCTGGAGCTCAAGTCAACAGCAGTGTGTGGTGTGTCTTCATTATTTATTCATAACAACCCTGTGAGCCAGGAGTGAGTGGCTGAGTAAGGAGCTGAGCCTGGGGTTATATCCAGTATCCTAACCAATGTAGCTCAATTTACTGGTTAAGGCCATACATGCTGATAAATGGGAAGATCTTAAAAGAAGAAGAATGAAAACAACAACAATAGAGACAGAGAAGTACAGAATTTTATTATCTTGCCTGATAACTTTTGATAGCACTATATAAAAAAAACTGTAAATATTTAAAAATGAGTGGTCCTGTGCGATTCCCATCACAACAAGTGAATAATGGAAGGTCAAAGATGGTTTCCTGTTCACAGTTTGATCTTACGCAGAATTTTTCAGGGCTGGATTGAACTACAATAATTACATGTTTTAGTATGAGATCAGTGGTTTGTTTCAGGAAAAGGTAATCAATATGGCAATGTACTTACTTCATCCTTTTGGGACTGGAACGGGGAAAGGATAGAGATTAAATGTAAAGAAGCAAACAAGCAAGGGAATTTCTTATAGTGAATCTCTTTTTGTCTTGGTTTCTGAAAAATCACTGAAAATCTTTGGAAATTGTCCTTGCTTCTTAGGCCAGGACATGGACTAAAAATGGAATAACTACGTCAAGTTAGGCCAGATTCCCCAGCCTTCCATTTCCAAGAGGATAATTCACCCACATGCAACCAGAAAAAGATTAATTAATATTGAATACATTTCAGTGAGGTATATATGAATTTAGAAGAAAAAAAAAGGGGGGGGGCAGAAAGTGAGATGGACATTCTTTGTTACAGAAGAAACTTAAGATCCATTTGTTCCCTGCATTCAATGGGAATTATTAAAGGGAAGGAGGGGGTTAGGGTTAGGGTTAGGGTTTTCTTCATGATAGTAGATACATCCAGTCAAATTATGGTATGTCTCTCTCCACTAAGAATAAGAACAAAGCAGAATAATCAGTAGGGCTCTGGTGACTCATATCTTCCTCTGAAAAATTCTACCATATCTTGTACTTACAGTAGATAGACATTATTATGGTGAGACAGATTACATTGCTAATATACAGTAAAAGGTTATTCTTGCTGATCCCTTGTGGATTTTAAAATCACTTTTACTATCCCAGGGTGACCTTCATCTAATGCTGCTGAGTTCAAAGTTATTCACAGTATTATACCCTTCTTCATTGGGGGCAGAGAGTTTGGAAAGATGCGTCATATTATTGTCAGTCTTATAAAATAAGTTTAGCTAAAAAAGGGTCTGTATTGAGTATGATTTGAGAATAGTCCTGTTTAGGAGAATAGACTGTTTATTCTGTTCCACTGCCATGCAATCCTGTCATACCTTTAATTGTTGGTTGGATCTTAGATGAAGCCACAGACCATGGGATAAAGATAAAACAAGAACATATTTATTTACAAATTGAATATAGGTAAACCAAAGATATAAACACATCTGCTAAGAGGCTGCATATACAGGAGAGAAGCTCAGAATAGAGCATGCAAGCTCTCTTATATAGGGGTCATTAAGTACCTCCCCCTATGACACAAAGCAATATGATTGGGGACAGTGCCAGGAACTCAGTTTCTGAGTGACAAGTCCCCCCATATCTGCAGCCACCATCTCCAGCCAAAGACATCACATATCAAGTTCTGCTTGACACTTACTAAAACATTTAAAGGAATCCTTGAAGAAGTCACAACAACAAAGAATAATCAAGGATGAAGAAGAAATTCTAGAACAGACTTGCCTTCTCATTCCCAAGTAGTATGTATGCCAGTAATAGTAGTAATATTCGAAATGCAATTGTCAACTTTTGCTCTGCTTTCTAGCTCTAGAAGATGGACTTTTTCAAAGGACTGTCCAGAAATTAATGTTAATTCTCCAGCAGGATTATGTTATTTCATTTTCCTATCAGATTAGTTTTGTTTCTAAGCATTTACAAGATAAATGTATTAAAATATAAAAACCTAAAGTAATCTCCTTTGAAGGATCTTGATTTAAAACATTTATAATTTTTTTTAAAAAGTAAAATGCATACCTGCAGTTACTCATGACTGCTTATGACTAGAGCCTTTCCAAAGTGAAATTAGTTACCTGTTAGCTACAGGTATTTATAATAGTCTGTTATCAAAAATATTTACTCAGATAAGTTAACTCTACTGGATACAGGAGGATTTACTTTTATATGAGAGTAAATACAATTAATTATAGCTGAATTTTTGGATCTCTGTTGAGAAAAAAAATCTCTAAATAAGAAATCTCTTTTCAGGCAGATTATTTTAGTAAGATAATTATTTTGTATTAAATCTTTCAACAGTGTTATCAAACAAATGCAATGCATTCCTATAATTCAGATTGTGTTTCATTTGCGGTCAGATGGATTGACAAAATTTATGCCTTAGCCATTCATGGATCTCAACCTTCAATTATTTTCTTCTTGATAGTCTGTTTTATCTCCTCAGTCAATCGTGCAGTTCATGATTTATGCCCAGTGTAGGGATAAGTTGTTTAGAAAAAAGTGTCACAGTTTATGAAGGTGGAAAAAGAAGGAAATGTTCTCCACGGTAAGTATACAATGGAAGTGATCATTATGGACACTATGAAAATTGATCTATGTCTATTTAGAAGCATTAGAATATTAAACAGTGAAGTTAGCTTCTTCCTTTCTGTTTCAATATTGGACTAAAAAAAAGTACTATACAGAAAAGGCTTAATTGTTTGTATATTTATTCATTTTGTAAGGCTGCCCATCTCAAATTCAGACTTATTTAAAAACAATACTTAAAAACAATGAAAAAAACACAGAGCAAAATTATAAGTAATGCATATAAAAGCTGAGAAAAAACCCAATAACTATTAGCAAAACCAGAATATTGGCTCAGCCGCACATCTAATGTACATGTATCATATTAGAGGTCTTGAGGTCAGCCCCAACCTGCCTGACCCTCCATAAGAGGCTAAAGATCTGACACTTCCAGTTAGCTTAGGGCTCCAATGATGGAGCATCAGAACAGATTGATCAATTAACAATAGATCCCACCCCCCATCCCCCAACCTGATCCTATCCTTCCCATCTTTTAATTGGGTTGTAGTGTTTGGATTTTGTATTAACTTATTTATGTTTTAGTTTATATCGTTTTTATCTTTTATAATTGTAAACTGTCCAGAGTTACCTTGAGGTAAGATGGGTGGCCTATATATTTTATTAGATAAATAGATAGATAGATAGATAGATAGATAGATAGATAGATAGATAGATAGATAGATAGATAGATAGATAG
>JANHGC010005848.1:32582-45794 GCA_027560395.1 Boaedon fuliginosus | reverse complement strand
TCGCACCCACAACCTTGTCCACATCATCAGGGGCCACAGGAACAAACTCATCCCAGATAACCGGACTAAGACCCACCCCAGTCACCTCAATGGATTCTGTCCAGCCGGAGTCAAGGTCCGACCGAATCTGAGCGATTTTGTCCGACAAGAACTGCACAAACTCCTCAGCACTACCCTGCAAGGGCTCCTCAGTCTCCACTGGCCTCAGGAGAGCACGAGTCATCCTGAACAGGGCGGCTGGGGGATATTCTGCGGACGCAATAAGAGCGGCATAGTGGTTATGCTTTGCCGCTTTTATCGCCACTAAATAGGTCTTAATATAAGCTTCCAATAGTGTGCGGTCGGATTCAGCTTTTCTTTTCTTCCAGCAGCGCACTAGACATCTCCGACGCTCTGACGAGTTGGCAGCAGAAGAACGGGTGATGCTGGTGGTTGACACTGTGCCAGTGGCTGGCCCCTTGAAAGAGTCTGTGGATATCTGAAAATATCTGACAGCGGGGAGGAGGAATCCCTAAGTGATGCCGGGACCAGGAAGCAACTTAGAAGGGAACCGCAACGTAGGAGCAAAGGGGCCGAGGTACAGAGGACTGGTAATTGACCACACCTAACTGGGTGTGACCAGTTTTTCGCAGGAAACAAACTTACTATCTTCTAAGAGCATTGTCTGATTCCAAGTCTTGAATTTCTGTTTGGATATATTCTCTTGTATTTGGTGAGTGCCTAATCAGCTGGCATTTTGCCTGGACTCAATTAGGACATAAATCAGTATTTATTGCATTCCTGCTCAGTCTTTTTGCAAAAGACTGTTTCAGATGTGCAAAATAAACCTTTGTTCCTTTAAGAACTGGCCTTGATTCATGATTCTCGGGTGCGGGACAGAACAAGTACGCTCTGCCATGCATGAGTCCAACCAAACATATGGCTCGGCACTGCCACCTAGTGCAGGTGCAAGCAGCTGGGGTCTGGGCACTGCAACAGGATGAGAGTGCAGTGGGGTGCATGGATGGCTCTTTAGGGGAAAAAGCAGCAGGAGTGGGAGGCCTTCTCTACTACATTCTCCACTGACTTTGCATATTGAAACATGCAAGAAGAAGTCACAAGGCCCAGCCAGGACTTGGAAAGTCCCCACTTAATGACCCATGATCCTCACTTAACAATTACAATGGGAACTGCCAGGATTGTTATCGCTATGTAATGAGATTATGGGACATTGCGTATTAAAATCTTGTTGCTGAGCAGTGGAAATTCAAGTCCTAATGTTTGTTTAGCAACAGCGCTAGTACAAAATAGGAAACAAGAGTTATCAGATAAGCTAATACCATGGTTAATGTTTTGTGTTTTAGTTATTACCTGCAAATCCTGAACATAGAACAGCAATTGCTATCGCTCCAAATCCTAGCAGTGGATTCTGTTCTACCTAAAGATGGAAGAAAGAAGAAAAATCAATGTATTTCTCCTCCATTGGCAACAACTACTTCTCAAAACTTAGCACACCGATTTATTAAGCCAGAATAGGTCCGCAACCCTGTACTGTGGAGTTGAACTGCAACATTTGATATGCTGCAAATATATAATCTCAAGAAAATAAAGTCAGGTGCCAAAACCTTCTGGACTAAAGGAGGGAATCGCCTCAATAACTACACACTAGTACCTTATTTATATTTTTGTAATGTTGTTTAGGTCCTTTGGCTATTGTCATTTGCATTACCATTAGACAAATAAGTAGCATTTCGTTTATCTATATTCTATCTTCCAAAGAACACAGCCAGTGTTTTTGATGGGTTAATTAAATTATGTTAAAGAAGTAATAGAGAACAAATCTGTATCACTAGTTCTGGATGAAAATATTGGCTATTTTTCGTGGATCTCACTCATGCCCCACTAAATTCAATGAGTCCAATTGCCGAGTAAGTATGCACATGATTGGGGGTTTTTTTGCCCCACCAGATCTCACTGCATTTATGTAACACGTAAAGTAGCTTAGTATGATCCCAGGCAGGAATAGGAAATCTTGATCTATTGGGTTTAACTTATTTCATCAGACTCTTAAGCTAAATTCAGACGCTTTTGCCATTAGTTCACACTTTAGCTCTTTCTTGCAAAAGAGAGTCAGAAAGAAGGAAACCGTGGAGGCAAAATGAGGGAGGTCAGAAAGAAAAAAAAATGCTAGACAGTAATATAAGAATTTCCTGGTAGTTCTGAAATCATTCCTTCCTGATTTCAACCCCCATAAAAATTGTGCCAAGAAATAGCTGGCCTCTAGTGAGAAAAGATAGAATGCTCTTGTCCTAGGAGCACCTCCCTCACAAAAAAACCGTACCCATGTTTAAATATTAAAATAAAGCAAAAACTATAATTTGATGCATGTGCACTTCTGTTAAACATTCCACTATGAAACACAGGTTTCCAGTTCTTTGTTCCCTAAAAATCTGCTGTTCTTTGTACAAGTCACCATTTTTTTTCTATAAGAAAAAATGAAAATTAAGGTTTACCTGAACTTTAGTAGCCTGAGCTGGTTTCCACTGCACAAGCGTGACTCCACCACACAGCATAAACACTGAGAACCACTGCAATCGACTAAGGCTACGGTTCAGCATCAGGACAGTACATAAGGCTGTGCAGGGTATTTTCAGCTGGTATGTCACCTAAACCATGGGTTTAAGACATGTTTCATTTCAGAGATGCATAATCCCATTTATAGGGCATCGAAAAGTCTTCCAAACATAATTTTTAATGTAGAGATAAATAAGGAAAAAGTGATTATTATGTCATTCAAATGATATGGAGACTAATATTAATAGTGTATGGTTAAATGTAATTTTTGTTTTGATTACCTGTAAGTGACCAATCATATCAACTGTTACTGTTGCAGTGTCACTTCTATGCAGTGTGATTTGCAGAGTTCTACCTATAGGCCAAATATAGTTGTGACCAATCAAAATTGCACACCCAGATCTTCTTTAATTTTGCATATGGCATTAAACGCCAGGTAGCAAATATAATTCATTTGCTTCCCCATGTTCCAACGTTTTGTATTTTCTGTTATTTTTCAGTAATGAAACTGTTAAGACAACCCACTGAGTTACCAACTTCTCTTCCTACTACATCAAAAATTCACACAACAATTATGGAGAGCCTAAAGCACTTCACTTATGGATGATTTCTATTATCTTTCTTTCTTGACTTTTCCTTCAGAAGCATATAGCTAAAAGGGTACATTATTTTTACTAGGAAATTGTTGAGTTATAATGCCACCCTTCTCCCAGTAGTACTGCTGTTCCTCATCCTTGTATGCCAGATGTCCCTACACACTGCAACCACTGCCTGAAGAACAGCCACATCTGTATCTATAGAGATTTCAGTCATACTCGTCACGGTTGTCCCAAAGGTGCTTTTCCAAAAGGCAACTGGATTTTGCTTTTCCTTGAAGAGGTTTCGCTTCTCATCCAAGAAGCTTCTTCAGTTTCAGGACAGTACATTTCACTTCTTGGTTGAGAAGTGAAATATCTTCAAGGAGAAAGAAAGTAAGTCCAGCTGCCTTTTTGGAAAGCACCTTTGGGACACCCCCATGTGCTTTGGGACACCAACATCTGCTTCTGGCTGACATGGCAAAGGATTCAACTTTCAAACATCACTCAAGTTACCTGATAAACTGCTGCATCCAAATTGCTGAGAGCCAGGAAGGCCATATTATTCTGAACAGCATACACAACTGAAGGAACACTTAATTTCAGTAATTCTTTAGGACTGCCTAGAACATTTTCTTTCAAAGACATTGACAATTTACCCAGGCTTCCAGTCTCCCTGAGGAAAATAAAAATGAAAATGTTTTAGGAGAAATAGAACTACTACTACTCCCCCCCCCCCAAATATAATAAGAATTATAAATGAACAGAATAAAAGTGAATACAAACTCAAAAAAAGTACAAACAGAAAAATACAAAAACTGCACTCATAACTGCCAGCTCTAGTTAGTGAAAGCCAGCAAGGCATCCATGGCTCACCATGGTGCTTACAGGAAGTCAGGATTGCCCCTTCTCATAGTAGGGAGGTATAGGCATTATATAGGTTCAAAGTCAGTCTATTTCAGTCTTTGGTCAGAAAGAGGCCACTGAAGAAGTCTGTGCTCAGAACCTTCCCCTTTGCCAGAGTCGTTTCCCATCAGTTTCAGTTAAAACAATTCCATCTGAGATGAGCTTGACAGAATTCCACTTTGTTAACATGCATTTATTAACCAGATGGTTCCTGAGAAAGTGCAAAAGGACAGGACAGGTCTTAATCTATCCTGTCAAATGACTTGGATTGGTCCACAGTAATTCTAAATAAGTCCTCCCTGCCCTTAAGCATCTTTCCCATTATCATCCATTACAGAGACAGCCATATTTGCTGGTGCTCCATAATGTATAGAGTTTGGTTCTCTGTGCAGGAAAGAGGGAGAGGAGAGCAGGGGACCACCCTCTTCCTTTTTCACACATGAAACATAATGACCTAGAACAGGGGTGTCAAACTCAAGGCCTGTGGGCCAGTTTCGGCCCACGGTGTGCTTAAATCTGGCCAGTGGAGCCAGCCTGGAAATAGCAAAGGACCGGCCCGCAGTGCCTCTGGCAGCCAAAATGGGGTGTGAGGGGAATCCGTTTTTGACTTGGACCCCCCATTTTGGCCAGCAGGGTGCTGCAGGAGGCGTCCGTCCCATCTCCGCCGCCCAGCCGGCCTGCAGAGAAATCCAGTTTGACACCTCTGCCCTAGAAGAAAGGTTTTATTTTTTATTTACTTATTAAATCTGTTAGATTTTTATCCCGTCTTTATTACTTTATAAGTAACTCAAGACAACGAACATGCATAAATGTCTTGGTATTTAGAAAACTATATTTATTAAAACTCTGACTTCAAAGTAACTCAAACTTTTCAGAGATCACTGAGGCTTGGTATCAGAACATGTCTCTCTTAGTAACAATGCCAAATGATCAGTAAAGTTACATCAAATAAGATACTCCAGTGGTGCCTGCAAACTTCTGGGAAGCTGTCATTGAGTCAAGCTGTATGCAATAGCTTATCAAGCTAGGAGCTCAAATATAAAAACAACAGGTAGTAGCTTAAACTTGGATTTTATCCATCATGTGGGCTGATAGGCCCAATTTTAGGAGAAGTAGGGACATGTGACTAGTTGTGGAACCTATTCTCCCATCAGTCCAACCTGGGTGTGTCATTTTTCCTTCTTACCCAGGGTTCCTTTTGGTGCCTAAATCCAACTGTACGAAAAGTAATTTCAGGGAATAGACTGTGAAGAGGGAACCATGTTCTTATAGTTGATACCACTGAGGAATTAATAAAGCTCATTATAAATCCTTTACACAAGCATTCTCTGACTCATTGCCCTCCAAAATGCATTTGGACTGTATCATCTCCATCCATCATGGTCATGGCACAGGAGGGCGAGTTGCTGACCTATATCCCTAGAAAGTACAATAATGTTTGCTCAAATTATGGCTTCTTAAGAAACTCAGCATACACAGGGCGGGGAAAGGAGGAGTTTGTTATTTGTATGCTGTATCTAATCATCAGATGGTAATATATCACAGCAAGGGAACAATTATTGTCTAAATATTGTCATGATCAGCAGTCTATGCCACAAAGACAGCTTAGTATAATATGCTGCAAATTGAAGGCAGCGGTCCTGAAGTACCACTAAATAAGGACAGAAAGTTATAAATTGGTTGAGACAGTTTTCAGGTTCTTTTTGTTACTTGAACTCTAAGTTTGAGGACCCAGATTGTTGGGGTCAATAAGCTGACTCTGTAACTGCTTGGGGAGTGTTGTAAAGCTCTGATAAGCAGTATATAACATCTGAGTGCTATTGCTATCCATGTTGTAAGCCGCCCAGAGTCCTTTGGGAGTGGGGCAGCATAAAAATGTAATCAATAAGCTCTAAGGAAGTCATAACTGAGGAAGGACAGCATGAACAAACTGTCAATCTCTAAATGCCCTCTTGTAAGGATACAGGGTCTTTTGAATGTTTGTGAAGAATCATGCCTGCACTAAATCACTTCGGCCCAAGTTTCAGAATTCAATTCACACTAACATTCTGGCCTTTGGCCAGAACAATGAACAAGTATTTGAGGGATGACATCTGTTTATTAAGCTGCTGGGAGAAAAAAAAATCTAGAACAAAAACTCAATCTGGAATGTTTCTGTTTGCTTTGAAAATAATCTTCTGCTTAAAGAAGCAAATCTAACATCGTACATAGGAATCATAACAGGGACCATGGGATGGTTTTTTTTAAAGGAAGAAAATAAATCAGAAACCAGCAAGTAAATTTGTCATCCAACTATCCTCACCAGCATTCATACTTACTTTGCTAAAATGCCCAAACTTAGGAATAATTTGATAACTTCTGTAATGCAAACAGCTGTGGATGAAAAGTACAGAACTGCTCCGGTTGTTCTTGTATATCGCAACGCTACTGTATATGTTGCAGCCACTAAGGTCATCACCGTCAAGCAGTACAATTTAAAAAGTAGGCTGACATTTTCTGGAAAAGCAAAAGGATCCTTCTGTGAAATATAACAATTAAAACCACACCTTCAACAGTACAAATAAGTTCACATGAATCATATTGAGAGGGGGGGAGGGAGAGAGAGAGAGAATATGATAATTAATTTTAGATACCCCAGCAACAATGACAGCTGGCCATCTACAGAGGAACATCTGGTAGCCATTAGAGCGGAGTTTCTGAAACTTGGCAATCTTAAAATGTGCAGATTTAAACTTCCACAGCTGGCTGAGGAATTCTATAAATTGAGCACTGCCAGGTTTCAGAAACACTGCATTAGAGGTTGGTACACAAATCTTCACAGGCATCATATATAACAATTGTTCAGGCTGGTCAGGTCTGTTTCACAGTGTGCATGGAAACAACTTTTCCCTATGTCAACCGCTATTTTTTTCAGGATCATTACCAGGGCATCTCCCACCTAAACAGCCTATTTGGGAGGGATGCAATTTTGTGCCTCACTATTACTTCTCTTCTGTGCCAACCAGCCTAAAATGAGGGTGGGAACCTGGTTCAAAGTGAGCTGTCCTGGAGCAAAAAGCCGCAGATCTTTATTTATTTATTAATTTATTTTATTTATTTAGATTTATACCCCGCTTCTCTTCCCTGGTCAAGGGAAATTTATGTCTTTGGGGTGGGGACTGGGTTTAGGTAATTGCTGACTCAGGCAGCTGCCTAAACTAGTCCCTGCAGTTTTTCTTGGTGAGGGTTTTCAGAAGTGGCTTGCCCTTGTATCCTTCCTAAGTTGAGAAAGAATGACTGGTCCAAGTCACTCAAGTTACTGTGTGCAACTGCTCTTCTCGTGTCTCTCTCATTATCAAAGAAAAGTAGTGATATTTGCCTTAGCTTCTTTGCTTTACTTCTACAAAGTTTTTTATTGCCACAATATATATACATAGATCACTATACTGTTATTCTAATATAGCTTTGCATTCCCAGTCACTCAAACATTTATTCTTTCAAGGGAGTTCCACCTTGTGTAAATATTCCTCCAAGGTATTACAAGTTACACTGTGCTATCATATAATTTAGGCTCATCTTTTAAAGATAAGATCTCATTTGCTTCAACATGTGGCACATGAGGCTAGGTTCTGCAGCAGATATGTATCATTCAGTGCAACCAGGTGATGAGTAGCACTATTAAAAAATTTTCTTCCTTTGAGTAGCAACAAGGAAACTTACTTTTCATATTATTGGTGGTGGGGTATTCTGTTTCCAGGACAGAATGCATAATTGTTACATATGGTGCCTACATGGCAAGGTAATTAAATAAAATTAAGAGAAAGACTTGTTTAACTATTTAAAACTCTAAATTGCAGAGATACGATGATATAGCCATATGATGTTATAATTTAACTGATTACAAAATAGCATTAAATATTTATAGCACAGTACTTCATAAAACCAATTCAGTTTTTTTTAATAGACCATATTATTCACATCCTTGCCAAACTGCTAGTAAACGAAAAGTTTTATTTATATATATTAAGCCTACATATGAACATGCCAGAAACTGGATGAATCTGTAAAACGGGAACCACTTTCACAGAGAACTATTAGCAGTACAGCGAACAGCTACATTTAAATTAGGGATCTACATGGCACGAATCTTTGAAAGCATGAAATATAGTAATTCTCTCATAATGAACTAAGTTCAACGAACAATTTGTGTACTTCCTTCACATGCCCAGTTCATTGTGAAAATTATCTTCCATTTCTACAATTTCTCATATCAAATCTAATTTGGTAATCCAAATAAAATTTCATTCCAGTTAGTTCATATGCTTCCAAACTAAGTTCCTATGTTATTCTATTATTTCAGCCTGGTCAATTCATATGTAAAGAACAAATCACTTGTGCAGTCAGTGTAATCATGCCTTGACAACAGAAGTTACAGAACTAGAACTGCCATTGCAAAATGAGGAGAGATAGTAAGCATACATTTACTTGATTGAAAACAATAATGGGAGAAGTAGTCATTAGATCTGGAAATCACTTGCGTATTATTTCCAGAGAGTACATTACAAACTATCCTCTCAACAGCTCTGAAGACTTATTTTAGCAATACAGACGGGACGTGAAAAGGCATGCATTCTTAAGGGATCAGATACTCCAACCAAAATCACTCAATTTTTCCCAACATGGGACCAGCTCTGTTGGACTTCCAAACCTATCATTCCCAGCCAGAATATTTTTTAAAGGAAGTCCCATACATCTGAAAAGCTTTAGTTGGGAAAACCTGTTATAGTGCAACGGAACAGCTATCCGCAAGCAGCACAATGGATGGCAACCAGAGGATGTCGGCTTGCGCCCTTTTTAAACTAGCCACCTTCTTCTTCTAATCAGACTGGGTTCCGTTCTGGGTAGAGGGGACCCTTTGGAATTCCGCCTTTTCCATAGGGAATGCCCCTTCCCCGCACGTGGGGCTGCCCAACCCTTAGCCTCAGTGAAACGGATCGCTCTCTTTCTGCACAAGTGGTAAAGCGAAGCCGATCGGAGCGGCTGGTTTTGCGATCCAAGCGCCAGATGGATCTGGCGTTAGGATCCGAGGCTCGCTTCGCTTACCTTTCGGAGGCGCCATAACGGCCAAGAGAAGGAATCAATTGGCGAGCGAATTAGCCCGCCCAGCCAATCAGTCCAATTTACCATAGAGAGCAACAGAAGCCAACTAGAGGGTCCGTTCCGGTACGCGTCGCTTCGATCCTGCCGCCGGAAAGAGAAATAGACCGAAGCTTTCCGTGGAGCTCCTCAAAGGGAGTCAATCGTCTCTTCCAGGAAGTGGGTTTGTATTGGTGTTGGCAGAGCTGTTCCTTAAAGGGACAGGACGCCAGCAGATTCTTATTTTTAACTTCAAGACAGACTTCGTCTAGTAGTCCAATTGAGCAACTTTGAGACATCTGGACTTCAAATCGTGTAGTCTTCAGCATGATGGTTGGGAAACGCTGGGAGTTGAAATCCAACGTCTTAAGTGTCTATATGGAAATTCTCAGTCATCCAGGTCATGGTTGTCCCAAAGGTGCATTTTTCAAAAGGCAACTGGACTTTCTGGTTTTTCTTTGAAGACGTTTCGATTCTCATCCAAGAAGCTTCTTCAGTTCAGACTGAATGTTGGAGATCTTTTTTTTCTTCAAGGAAAAAATAAGGAGTTCCAGTTACCTTTTGATTAACAAAAAAAGCACCTTTGGGTCCAGTCTTAAGGTTGGCAAGTTTGAGAAAGAACACTGACCTAGTAGAGAGAGCGGAAGGTCTGGTCTCTGCTTGTGTCTTTTGTTTTGGGATGGATGTGCCATTGTCCAGTGCCATCTTTTATAGCCAGGATTTCTCCCAATGAAAAAAAAGCAACTTATAGACCAGTATTCGTTAAAGGGTAGCCAAACACTCTCAAGAGTCTGCTAAATAATAAACAAAATTATTAGCCAAATATTGAAGATACTTGCCAAAATGTAAAATAACATCACTCTTGTCATTATTTGTTAAAATTATAAGGTTTTTTCATGAAAAATACATTAGTATCTAATGGGCTTAATACTGTTAATTTTTCATGGTTCAAAAATTATTTTTCTGTATGCTTCAATTTTAATTTTCAATATGGTAAATATCAATAAATCTAACTCATATAAACAAAAGCTCTTCTTAATGCCCTCCATAATTTTTAAAAGTGGGAGATGAGAGCGAAAAGTTTAAGAAATAGTGTTCTGGAGCACTTTTAGGCAGATATATATACTGTGATGGCATGAGCTTTCCTGGAGTGTGAGTCATTCATCTTGGATTGTTTATGCCTCAGGCATTGGTTTTTGTTATACTAAAATTAGTTTTTGGTTTTTGTTAAAACTGTTGTGGTTTTTAATTCTTGCCTACCCACTCCAGTCTGTATCCTAATGGTAAAGTCCTTCAAATTCAGATCCTAGTAATTATGTCAACAGATCAAAGTTTTCTTGGCAACAATGTGTAGGTAGTTTGTCACTGCTGCCTTCTGGGATTTTTCTTTTTTCTATTTTCCAGTCTGCTGTATAAAAGTGATATCCTCTAAGCAATGCATGTGCTGGTAGTATTTTTTCCATTTACTGTTACATTAATAAATGTGCCTTTCCTGCCCCACCATGTTTGTGTATAGGAATATTGGTTACTGAGGTTGATATTTAACATGACCAAACATGATATATACATAAAAAGTCACTATGGGATTCTGAGGCTCTAAGGCAGGCCTGCACAATACACAGTCCACCAGCATTGTTTAAAACTCTAAATTCGCTATTGCCAAACATCACTACCACCTGAAAGGATCCATCACGCCCTGAAAGATATACTGCCAAGCGCCTCCAACACTTGCAGGCCACATCAACACCTCCAACTCCAGCCCTGCTGCTCTGATAATCATCAAATTGCTAATTAATATGCCAATTATTCCTTTATGCCCTGTGGTCATTTATCAATGTGGCCCTTTCCTTGTGCCGGCCTGTTCTAAGGACCAACAGTATTGCCAGCTAACCCCACTGTGATAATTAGAGCAATGTAATACTATGAAGTGGTCTGAGAAAATTGAAAAGATGTGCACAAAATGGATGATTAAAAATATATATTAGACTAATCAATCACATGCAAGAGATGAGAAGAATAGCTAAGAGAATAAGCAGCCTAAAAACTCAAGAACTAAATATCGATAATAAGAAACTTAAGTGTGATGGATGAGATGCAGTCTATCTTAATTTATATTTGACTAGCTGATTACCCGGCCTTGCTCGGGTTTTTTTTAAAGAAGTATATTTGTGCCACAGCGTTTGTGGGCCAGCTCTGAGGAAAGGCAGCCAGGGCTTGACAGGGGCACTAGGCCGCAGCCATTTGTGGGCCTTCTGAAGCCCCCGGCACCCCCTCCAACATCATTTGCAGGCCTTAAGCCCCTGGTGCCCCCTCCCACATCTCTGCTCCGGTAAGACAGTCTCTGAGAAAGGCCAGGTCATCTCTGAGGAAAGGCAGCTGGGGCTTGACAGGCACGGGGCCGCAGCCATTTGCAGACCTTCTGAAGCCCCCACACCCCCTCCAACATCGTAGGCGACCTTACTTGGGGTGGGCTGCTCCATGTGTCTTGGGCCCATCGCCACTGGGGTAAATCTGGAATTTATATATATAAAACATGGTGCCTCAGTTTGAATATGGTGCCTCAATCAGTTTGAAAACTGCACACGCTCAGTAGAGAGAGATAAAACTGCACATGCTCAGTAGAGAGTTGCTGCTTGTTCATTAAGAATCTCCTCTTTGCGCCCCTACCCTTTGGTGACTCTGACAGTGCTGATTTTACTACGCTTAGCTATCTATCTGCCAATTTTGAGCTAGATTGGTGCACAACTGAAAGTTTGTATAGAACACATACAAACAAACACTTCTGTTTTATTGATATAAGATAAACTTAAGTTATAGTTTAATATAGGGTCTGGCTATGAATAATTTGTACTGCAGCTTATTATTGATATTTGGCGTCCCCCCCCCCCCGGTCCCTATTCATGAAATGAATGTCCAACCTTCCAACCAAAAAATGGGAAACAGTTTTAAACATTTTAATTTATTGAAAAAAAATTCGCTTAAACAACAAAATTATGTTTCATCAACTGCTCTAGTTAAATTCACTTTGGTCATACGAGTAGTTGGGGGTGTTCCTCCACGAAGACCAGCTAGGAAAATCTGTGGCTTTGGTACATTGCTATTGTTCTCTCGCTTAGTTTGTGAGGCAGAATCCTTTAACAAGTATACTTGGCTGCAGTTGTCTCGTCTCATATGACTGAGGTTAGTTTGCATTGAGTGAGTTAACTTTTGGCGTAAGTTAGCCTGAATACAGAAAAAGATATGCAACTAAGCAAAATCACGCTCTTGAAATTATTTATTTATTTATTTCGATTTATAACCCGCCTCTGGATTCTCTGAATATTTTTTTTAATGCTGGAATGCCAGTAATTGAAAGCTAATATATATGAAACTATAACTATAAATCTAGGTCAACTAGATTGTTAATAGGAAATAATCATTTTGAGAAGATTTTTATCTGTTGTAAAATTGGGAGAGTCTAACTTTTCTCTTGTAATAGACAGGGCAAAGGCAGAATGGGCATCTGTTTAATTCAGTTAAATTTCTATGAATTAAATTTCCAGCTGAACTGTTGTCTACTGGTAAATATAGATTCAAGAGCCTCATTCAATCTTCTCTGGTTTCCAATTTAAAAATAAAAATTGACTTCATTCTTGAGAATCCATTGGCTTATAAACACGCTACCATTTTGAATTAGCATAGATTTCTTCTTACATATTAAAAAGAACAAGGGCAATTTATGACATGTTAATTTATTAAATGTAAATCCTGCCTTTATATTACAAAAGTTCAAACTAAGGTTTACTTTTTAAAAACACTTATATTTAAAGTAGTGTAAGAGCAAACAAGATCAAATTTTATGGAAAACCTGTAGAAAACAGTTTTAAACTAGAGCTCAAACATCAGGGATGGGTTCCTACCGGTTCGCTGGTTACCCGCTTTGTGGACTCGCTTCCCGATCTGTCAAATGCGTATGGCGCGTGATTAACTTTGATATCTTCATGGTGTTCTGCAAACACTCTGATCCAACAGCTGCGCGGCGGCTATCCCCAGATAGCCTCCAGCAGTTGTTGGATCAAAGTGT
>JANHGC010005847.1:4200-15312 GCA_027560395.1 Boaedon fuliginosus | reverse complement strand
GTACATTGCTTCAATACACATGCTGTTGCTGAAGTGTATATTGGGGACAGTGTTATCAATGCATCTGCTATTGACACAATAGCATATGGTGATAGATAAGTTTTAGTATGCTCCTGTTTAATTTTGCACTGGGGCTTGTTGATCTATGGTGTGGCATGTTACAGGGCGCCAAAGTGCAACCAGAGAAACCTTAAGCGATGTTGCAGCAGAGTTACAGGAAGTGAAGCTACCCATAGCTATATCTGTCCTGCTTAATCTTGCTATGAAATTGTCTCATAAATATGCTAAACATGATGCGGGGAGGAGAAAGAGGAGCAGAGCAGAGTTGTAGAATTATTTACAATTTAACTATTGTCACCCAAATGCATATTAAAATTAATAACTTCTAGCAAAAGCCAATGAATAAGAAATAATCCTTTTTTTAACAAACGGGAGTAAAATGCTTTTCAAGGGCACAATACAGTAGACCTCAACTTACAACCATTCATTTAGCAACTGTTCAAAGATGCAACGGCACTGAAAAGAAATGACTTATGACTGGACCTCACACTTAGAACTGTCACAGCATCGCCGTGTAATCAAAATTTTGGCACTTGGCAACTGACAGATACTTGTGATGGTTGTAGCCTCCTTTTGGACCTTTAGTCTGTTTGTAACATTCTCAAATTAAAGTTTTATTTATTTATCTATTTATTTATTTATCTATTTATTTATTTATTTATTTGTTTATTTATTTATTTATTTAATTAATTTATAGGCCGCCGACTTCCTTCGCACCCTGTTGCTGTTTACTAAAAAAATAAAGTTCTTAAACTAGTAGTTAAAACTTCTTTCACTAAGGATTGAAGGAAGCTCATCTGGTGCTGTGAAATCTGTTGACCCAAAGGTTTCTAATAGCTAAAAAGCAGCTAACCAACAATTTTGAAAAGTAGCACGGCTGATGTTACGTAGTTTGGTTAATGAAACATCTGCAAGAAACAACCAGGTTCAGAGACCACCAAGGACTTCTCATTTCAACCCTGAGCTACAAATGTTCTCTTTTGTTGGATTTTGAAAATTTATTTATTTATTTATTTATTTATTTATTTGATTTATATCCCGCCTCTCTTCCCCCAATGGGGAACTCGAGGCGGCGTACAACATAGAAAATGTGCCCTGAAGATAAAATACTTCATACATTCACACAGTCTTCATGATTAGGAAATGATTAGGAAAAAAAAGAATGCAAACTTAAACATACGTTCAAATGCCTGATTAAAAAAAAATGTGTGCCAGCCTTTAGAAAAGGGTATAAATCAGTAAAATAAATTTCAGAATGGTATAAAGAAAGAAATATACATTCCTTTAAATTTTATGCACAGATGAAAGTAAAGCCAAATAGTTATATAGATAAACATCTGCCTTACACATATTTATTTGAGTTTGAATCTCAATGGGATTACCTATTGGATGTCAGTTTTAGAAACCATTTTTCTTATAAGCTTCCATGCTGCCACATTTTAGTGCCTGGGAAATTGGGAGGGGGGAATTTTAGAGAGAGGTGAAAGTTTAGACATAACAACATTCTTCTTCTGAGACAAGGCCATCTATCCTGCACCTGGGTAAGAGTGGTTGAAGGAATGGTCAAGTTGGGATGACCAGTGATTGGACCATGTGATGGACTGATGGGTGCAGGGATGGGTTCTGCATTTTCAGCTATGAAGGGAAAACCCAGAACTCTCAGATTCAGGTTTTCCCAGCTGTGCCAACATTACTTCTCTAAATAAATTCTTACTTGGATGAACTTTGTCTGAGTGCTGAATGGATATGGGAGAGTTTCTTTGGAATGCTGACATTAACCCAAATCTCTAAATTGCCAAGCAACACTGCAATAACCGGGGGCTGTCCAGGGTCCTGAGCCCCAGCCGCCAACCTGCCAACCAGGCAGTGCAAAGACTCAGGGAAGATGGAGGAGAAGAAAGTTGCCAGAGAGGGAGCCATGGGAATGGCCATTGGGGTGCTTGTTGACACCTCTGAAGAAGTGGCGCAAGCCCTTGAAGTCACAGAAGCAGAGTGTGAGCAGGGCACTTGGCCTAAGGAACTAAAGTCCTGGAAACTCTGCCAGTCTGATCCAGTTCTGGAGATGAGACCCAGATGAGACCACCCAAGTACTGACCATAATCCAGCCCGGTGAGGCCAGCCCACAGTCCCGAATGGAGAGAACTGAGAACTTTGGGATCCGACAACTCCCAAGACTAGAACCTGCTGCCTCCCTCACAGAACCAGTCTTTGATGGGTCTCCAAGAGCAGTTTGAGTGCCTCAAGGTCAGGAGCTATGGCCCTCAGAACCAAGCCGGCCCACCGAGTTGAGTAATAGCACAGCCAATGTTCATGGTCCCTGATCCAGGCCCAGTGAGTGGGCACAGTATGGTGACCACATCCTTCTATTTGGCAAGGGATGACAGGAGAGCCGGCCCAGTGAACCCATCCCAACTTGCAGGAGATGGACAGCAGATCCCACCTGCAATCAGAATGATGCTGTGTCCAACCACACACACACACACACACACACACACACACACCTTGCCAGCTAGTCGTTATGCTGCTTCCTGCCGAATGCATCCCTCATGGATGGAGATTCTACCCCAGGCAGTGATGGGTACTCTACCAGTGGATGCCAGCTCCATTTGCCCTGCCAGTACAAGCCCAACAAATGGATCCAATAGCAATCAGGTCCAGTCCAGCTGCCAGCTGCAGTCCCCCATCAGCTGCAGCCCATAGGTCCCTGCCCTGCTGCCAGCTGCTGCACCAGTTCTACCAGCTGACCAACTTGCACCCCTGGCCAGGGTGCAGCCACCTAGATTTATAGCTAATTTTGACTGGACCCCAGGGAAGCTGGTGTATTTCCTCAGCCAAGTTTGGGCGCACATAGACCAGTAAAAAAACCAGTACCAGTCAGACCATGAACTAGTGTCAGCAATCACAGAAGGGATGAATAAAGGAGACACTGTGAACTGGATAGCCCAGCTACACGATGAAGGGGATACTGAATTAGATGTGGCAGATGGGTTCATTCAATTACTCCAAGCCAGGTTCAAGGACACCAACTGCAGTTATGAAAATGAGGCCATAATAAAGACAATGAAGCAAGGGAAATGCCCATTAAGGGCTTTGTCTGAGACTTCAGAAGTGTGGCAGGAAACCTCAGGCAATGGCCCAATAGAATCCTCCTCCACTACTTTAAGGAGGCCATAGACCAGGAGGTTAGAAAAGTGTGTGGCATTCATAGGGTACCTGAGCAGCTGCAAGATTGGTAAACCATGGTTATAGTGATGGATAAAGAAATGTATGCACACCTAAAATTCCTGACTGAGAAACCAGTGAGGAGACCTTTGGGACGATGAACCCTGGCGAAGCCTTCTGAGCCGATATCTGCTCCACAGGCTGGCACCATCAAATGCTATCAATCTGGTCAAATGGGCCACTGAGCATCCAAGTACCTAGTTCCTGTGTCTGTCCTACAGCCTCAACCATCTACAGTGATTAGAGGCAGAAGATCCCAAAGGAAGCCATTCAATGTGGGCTGATTTGCCCATTAAGCTGTAGAGGTTCTCCTTCCTGCAGAAGTTGAGGAACCTCCAGCCAGAGAAGTTCCTCCATGATCTACCAGTGGAGAGGACTACCCAATGGTGAGTGCTTCCATCCACCTTTTTGCTGTCAAAGTAAAGCTGATAGTACCAGAGACTGGTGTACAAGGGGAAATAGAAGCAGTAATAAACACTGGGTGCACCAGATGTTTAATTGGGCTCCTGATCATTGAACAATTAGAAATAAAGTCGAGGCCCCTAGCTTGCCCAATTCAGTTCAAACAAGTAGATGGGACACTGATTGACAGAGCCCCTAGTGCCCCAGTCACAGAACTTGTCAGAGTTGAGATGGGGAGGTACCATGAGCTCATATGATTTGTTATAGCTTGCAAAATGACAGAATCAGTCATCCTGGGACTTGCCTGGCTCGACAAATGGGCCCCTACCATCAAGTGGGAAGATGGTTACTGCAAAATCATAATAGGTGTTGGGCCACTGCCACCAATCCTTTCTGATAAGGGAAAGCCACCCAATTCCTCCACAGCTGCAGAAGCTACTGCCACAGCCGCAGAACCCCTGCTGGGTGAACCCTCAGTTCCTAAAAAATACCAAGACTTGGCAGAGATGTTTAGTGAGGAAGAATGTAATGTCCTTCCCCCTCACAGACAGAATGATTGTTCCATAGAAATAGAACCTGGGAGTAAGCTACCCAAGCCAAAAATGTACTCCATGACACCCACAGAAATGACTGAACTAAGGAAGTATATTGACTCCAACTTAGCCAGGGTCTTCATTGAACCCACAAAGTCCAAAGTAGGTGCCCCAGTGTTATTCAAATAAAAGAAAGATGGAGAGCTGAGATTATACATGGATTTTTGTGGGATCAATGGCATGTGTGCAAAACATGTACCTACTCCCCCTTGTTTAATCACCTATTGAAAGGAAAGATATTTACTAAACTGGACCTACGGGAAGCCTATTACAGAGTACACATCCGGGAGGGGGGCAAATGAAAAACAGCTTTTAACTGCCCATTGGGGAACTTTCAATTCTGTGTCATACCCTTTGGGCTCCAGGGTGCTCCTGCAATATTCATACAATTGATCAATGAAGTACTGCATGAACATCTGTATAATGGAGTCTTAGTTTTTACTCTTTATTCAGCAAGATGCTAGAGGAACATGTAAAACTAGTGCGGCAAGTGCTGAAAAAAACTTCTAGCCACAAAACTCTAAGCTAAGTTGTTCAAAGTATGAATTCCATAAAGCCTCTTTAGACTACCTGGGCTACTGAGTGTCAAATGAGGGAATTGAAATGGATCCTGGAAAAACAAGAGCCATGTTTGATTGGCAGCCTCCTTGCACTCATAAACAGCTCCAAAGCTTTCTCGGCTTCGTGAATTTCTACAGGCAATTCATTCCCTCTTTTGCAGAGGTAGCTCTTCCTTTCACAGAGCTGCTAAAAACAGGTCCTCCTCCCACAAAACTGAAGCCTACCCAACCAATAGCTTGGACTATGGACTGTCAAAAAGCTTTAAAAAAACTAAAGCACTTCTTTGCAGAGGAACCAATTCTCCAACATCCTGACCCTAACAAGACATTAATAGTTCAAGCAGATGCCAGTGACATGGTAGCAGCGGCTCTACTTCTTCAAAAGGACCCCCAAGGCCAGCTGTTGCCTTGTGCATATGTATCTAAAAAGCTGACTGACATGGAACAAAGGTGGGCAGTGTGGGAAAAAGAAGCCTTTGCCATGCGATGGGCTCTCCTTTCATGGAGGCACTTCCTTGAGGGAAGTCAAAGAGCCATTTGAGGTATGGACTGATCACAAAAATCTCAAAGTTCTAAAGACTCTTCAGAAGCTTTCCCCCCAAACAAGTTCATTGGCCTCAGTATTTTAAATGCTTTAACTTCAGCCTAAAATACATCCTAGAACTTGTTGGTGGACACCCTACCAAGGAAACCCCAATTTGACAGCTGCTGAGAAAAAGTAGTGCATGCTATGATATCAGAACTAATAATAAATAAATAAAATAACTGCAGTCAGCAGCCCAAGCTATCACCTGAGCCCAAGCCATACACCATTCTGACCCCCCTGAAGTGGTTTTGTGTGAACCCCCCTGAAGTGGTTACTGTGGATTTAAAAGTGGTACTTTCAACCAATGTGTGGTTTATGGAAACCTTCATGTCTTTTGACATTAAGAGATGGCCTGGCCTGGAAAGGGTCCAAACTCTATGTGCCCAGAGGGTTAAGACTAATGATACTGAGGTGAAGTCATGTGTTGAGCCCTGTCCTCCATGAACAGTCCTGGCTCTGACAGTACTTGCTGTATGACTCATCATGCAAGTCATCGTAGCACTGGTGGTGGGTGTGGTGTAATGCGGCGCCAACGGACCAATCACAGGTGAGGGCTAATAGGCGGGATTTTGCATGGGCTGTTTAAAATCATGGTCTTGTTTATTTATCGCTGACTTTAACTTGGTTTGGATATCACTCTGATCCCTTACCATTCCGTTTGTGAGTAAAGAAGTTTAGCACCAAGCGTGTCTGCTTCTTCATTTCTGAGCCATGCATGCCAAGGGATTCTTACATCATGACTCTTGGCTGGGGGGCCACTTTGAGTTTTTGAAAGGTGTTCGGTTTGTGCCATGATGAAAATGCAACCAGGAAAACCACCTGGCCTCCTTCAGCAAGTGGCCAAACCTATAAGACTCTGGGAGGCGATTGCAATGGACTTTATAGTTGAACTCCCAGAGAGTGGTGGAAACACAGTAATTTGGACTGTCATCGACTTGTTCTCTAAGCAAGCCTATTTCATTGCTTGCTCTGGATTACCTTCAGCTAAAAATCTGGCTAAATTGTTCATGAAGCATATATATCGGCTTCACAGAGTGCCATGGTAAATAATATCAGACTGAGGCATTCAATTTATAGCTAAATTCTGGAGGGAGTTCCTGAGGTCCATTGGATCATCCCAAGAATTTAGCTCAGTTTTTAATCTGGCTACGAATGGAACTGTGGAACATAGGAATACTATACTGAAACAATATATTCAATGCTATGTAAATTACCAGCAAGAGAACTGGACTGACCTATTCCCATTTGCTGAAGTTGCTTATAACAATGCAGTGCATAGCAAAATGAGATTAACTCCTTTTCAAATTACAAGTGTCATGGAATTTGTTCCCATGCCAGAATTGTCTATAGAGCCACTAACATCCATTTCTCTCACAGAGTGGATGGATTCATTGAAAAGGGGTTGGCAAAACTAAAAAAAAGCTCTGATAGAAGCTGCTAAAGAGTATAAAACCCAAGCTGATAAATGTAGATCCCTCCAGCCTCCTTTCCAAGTAGGGACTCAAGTTTATCTGTAGAGCAAATACCTTAGATTGAGACAACCTAGTAAAAAGTTAGGAATGAAATTCCTAGGACCTTTCCTCATAGTGAAAGTGATAAATCTGGTAACTGTTCAACTTAGCCTCCCTTGGATATGAGGAATAATACACCCTGTCTTTCACAGCAGTTTGTTAAAACCAACTGTCAGTTCAAGAATAAGACCTCAAACAACTGCTCCCCCCCCCACCCCCGCCCAAGCCAATTGTACTACAAGGTGAAATTCATTATGAAGTGAAGAAAATCCTTGATTTGATTGCAACATTTAGTGCACTGGAAAGGGTAACCTTTGTCAGAAGTTACATGGGTGAAGAGTTGGGATGTAAAAGCAGATAGGTTGGTTAAACAGTTCCATGATAAATTCCCTGATAAGCCAAAGGGTCCTTCTAGGGGGGTGGGTGGGAAGAGAGGTGGTTAATTTGTTTAGAATTTGTTAAATTAAAATTCACAAAATTAATTTGTTAATTTGTTTAGGATTTGTGAGGATTAATTCATGACCCCCTATGTTTCCTTGTTGCTTTTTTTCTAAAATGTGGGTTTTTTTCTGGGTGGGGAGGGGACTGTCAGGTTTAGAAGCCATTTTTTCTTAGAAACTTCCATGCTGCCTCATTTTAGTGCCTGGAAAATTGGGAGGGGGGGTTTAGAAAGAGATGAAAGTTTAGACATAACAACATTCTTCTGAGTCAAGGCTGTGCCATTCTGCACCTGGGATAGAGTAGTTGAAGGAATGGTCCAGTTGGGAGCCTGATCTTAGTGTGGATTTTGAGGGGTGTGGCTGTTTATGCATGTGGGTTCTAGAATGACATTTGAGGGGCATGGATGTGTGTATTTGTTGACTTGGGGAAGGGGTTCATTAAATCAAGTGATGTGGATTGGGTCTCCTGGTATGAACTGTAAGCGTTATAATTATATTTCCATTGTATCAATTGAGTCTTGTGTGTTTGCCTGAGTGTGTTTACAATTCGAAATAAGTGTTTGATTAATTCTTATGCTTGTTGTAACTCTAAAGAATTTTGGAGGCTGTTAATCAGTAACTTTATTTTATACCTGAGTAGTTATGATTTCCTATACAATATTTCTAACTGTTATATATTGTAAATTTATAAATTCTTCCCACATATGAGGGGATGCTGAGAAGTTCCTGGCTTTGCCCCTTTCCAGTTGAAATAGAAAAATGAGTGTGGGGGCATATGACAGCCTGATATCTTAGTATGTAACTGTGCAAATATCAGTTTTTTGCGATTCTTAAAACTGTTTTTTTTTTCTTTTAGTGAGAAGCTGTGATGGCAGAGGCACAAGCAAGTTTCATGCCTTGGAATTATGGTCTGTCACGAAGTTTTTGTTTCTCCAGGGAAAGTCAGCAAAGGACATTCACACTGAGATGTCACAAACATGGGGAGAAGTGTCCTTCCTACAGCACTATCAAAACCTGGACATCCTATTTTTAAGACTGAGCATTTTACCGTTGAAGATGAGCCCCACAGTGGGCGCCCCCCCAACCTCAACTGATCTGCCAACCTGCGATGCTTTCCATGAGCTGATTATTGAGGACCGGCGAATATCCACAAAAAAGATAGCCCAGATACTTGACATCTCACAGGAGTGTGTTGGGTTTGTTATCACCACTATCCTAAACATGCACAAGCTTTCAGCGAAGCGGGTGCTGAAATATTTGAACAGTGATCAGAAGAAGAAATGAGCTGAAGCATACAAAGCCATTTTGGCCCATTTTGAAGCTGAACAGGACTTTTTGGCTAGGTTAGTGACTGAGGATGAAACCTAGCTCCACATCTATCATCCTGAAACCAAGGAACAGTCAAAGGAATGGCGCCTCAGCGGGTCCCCACAGCCGAAGTTCCGAAATCAGAAATCGGCCAAAAAGGTCATGGCATCTGTTTTCTGGGACAAAGACAGTATTCTGTTCAGGGGTGAGTTTCTACCAGTTCATCCCAGTTCGGGCGAACCCCTTCTTCTGACTGTGAGCACTTGCCCCTGCCTATTTTTCTGGCCGCTTCTGGCTTTTTTGGGGCAAAAATCGGCCTGAGAATGGCCTGGAAACATCCCCAAAATGGGGTGTTTTCAGGCTAATTCCAGGCCATTTTTCCAACCAAAATCGGCCTGGAAATGGCCTGGAAACAGCCTGAAAACAGGCCAAAGAACAGGCCAAAAATGGATGGGGCCAGCCATTGGTGGGATTAGTCCCACTGGCTGAACTTACCTCTTCCTTTGAGGCGAGTGGCCGGGAGGCAGGGCTGCGTGTGATCTGTGACATCACCAAGTCACATGACCACCTAGCCATGTTCACCAAACTAAGCCAGACCCACAGAACTGGTTGTTTAAAAAATTGAAACCTGCCACTGATTCTGTTGGTGGACTACCTACCTCAGGGCTTTAGTATCACCAGACAGTATTATGCTAACCTCCTGGGCCAGCTGAAGGAGGCAACTAAAATGAAACGCCTCAGAAAGTTGATTGAACGGATAGGATTTTTGCAGAACAATGCACCTGCACACACATCCAATGTTGTGGCTGCCAAATTGAACACCCTGGGTTTCCAATTGGTCCACCATCTCCCCTACTCACCTGATCAGGCCCCTTCGGACCATTAACTGTTCCTACTTTGAATAAACATCTGAAGAGGCACTGTTTTGAGGACATTTCTGCCATCAAAGATGCTACTGAGAGCTGGTTTGTGGCCCAAACAAAGGACTTTTATGTCAATGGTCTAGAAAAGCTGCAACAATGCCGTACCAAGTGCATTAGTCTCAGGGGAGAATAAATGTGTTATTTCATAACTCTGGCTCTCTTCTTTCTGGGCAAAGCCAGGAACTCCTCAGCACCCCCTCGTAAATGAATATTTGTCTAAGTCAGGATTGCCACAGGAGAAGTCCATTTCTGTATCCAATAATAAGCCTTCTCCAATGAGAGCAACCCTTTGACTTTTCTCCAGGTCCATCTGGTTCAACTGTTAACTTTTAGCCTTCAAATAAAGTAAAGCATGCTTGATTAGGCCTCATACACACCAATGAGCTGCATGAACCTTCAGGACAGCTAGATACCCACCTCTGTCCTTCATCATTCTTCTCTTGGATACATATTTAGAGTTATCTGTCCCAAAGGTGATGGAACTTGTTAGCCTTCTAAAAATTGCAGGAGAAATAGTTTTGCCACTGGCCAGTGTGGTTTTTGAATGTTGAGAATCAAATGCCGCAACAACAGTTGTGCCAAAGAGACTCAACTTGGAGCTTAACTTTACAGTAGCCAGCAGTCCAACAGCTCAGGCTGGAAAGTGGAGGTGACAGCACAGCTGTCTCCATGGGAATGTTGCAGCTATATATGGAAAGCTCAAGTGAGCCGATGCCTGATAAAAAAGATTTAGCAGTGCACTGTTGAAAAACCCAGCAACTGAATGCGGATTATTATGCATTTGGTTAAAGGCAACTTTATTGAAAAGCAGCCTCGATTCGATGTTGAAGAAGCCCCTCAATGTTAGGCTTCTGATTTAAATTTAATTATAGCTTATAAGGTACCATTCAGCCTAGAGGGCAAATCCCTTCTAAATGTAGCTCCAGTCAAATCTGCTCTGTTTATTTGTTTTAAAGTATTCTGTGGCCCCAACATAAAATGTATGTTTTAGGCTGATAAAGCCATTTGGGATGGATATACAGGGAAGCGCTGTCACACTGGTGGCTTTTCTGCCTCCCTGGGATCAATTGAGAGTGTGTGAATTGAAAAAAAAAAGAGCAAGGCTTTAATTGCATTCTCATAGCTGTCATCTTGCCTTTTTTGACATCCCCACTGCCATCTTGCAGACCCTCCTGTGCTCAACACAAAACATCCAGATTACTCTGTGATGCACAGACAAGGCATAGAAATTGCTCCCCTCGGATCGGGTTCGCAACTTGGGAGTTCTCCTGGATCCACAGCTTCAATTTGACCACCATCTGACAGCTGTGACCAGGAGGGCCTTCACACAGGTTCGCCTGTTGCATCAGCTGCAACCCTTCCTGGACCAGGGGGCACTACGTACGGTTGCTCATGCCCTTGTCATCTCTCGGTTGGACTACTGCAATGCGCTCTACATGGGGTTGCCCTTGAAGAGCACTCGGAGACTTCAGCTGGTGCAAAATGCAGCTGCGAGAGTGATTAAGGG
>JANHGC010005846.1:375631-386901 GCA_027560395.1 Boaedon fuliginosus | reverse complement strand
GAGTATAAGCCGAGGTTGACTTTTTCAGCATATTTTGGGTGCTGAAAAACTAGGCTTATACTCGAGTATATACAGTATATTAGGCAGCAGGAATAAAAAACAGAAAGAAAACAAATTCCTTGGCATGAGGGAAAGGAAATTCTTATCTGTAATAGCTCTGCAATAAGGCTTTAAGAAACAAATAAATTACAATGATTCCAAATTGATTCTAGCCACCATTCCTTTACTTAAATTTCTCGTGTGGAAAAAAGTTCTGTGCTTCATTTTCTCTGCATTTTAAAATATTTGATATAACTAATTTATTGCTAGAGAAGCAATATTTTTTTTCTTAGAATAATTCTTCAGCACTTTCCTGCTGTAAAAGGCAGTATTATGAGTATTTTATTTTATTTTATTTATGTATCTGTCTGTGTGTGTGTCCATGGTTGTTAGATTGGAACAGGCACACCACAAAAAAAGGGGCCACTACTTATATATTCTCAAGAAGCTGACAATCAGCATCAGGAATAAAATAATAAAGTAATGGAACAAAAGAAGATGCTACAAGTACAGGAGGGCCTCACAGTGGCAGAATCAGATGGTAGTTTTTTAGGTGCCTGGGAAAACAAAAAGTTGCCTTTCCCTGGCATTTAAAAGACATATAACTGGCTGTTGGATATAACTTCCAAACATTGAATGTCTCAAGCAAGAAGGAGCATTTCCTAGGGTCCTCTAGAAAATTCAGGTGGGCAGAGGGCTGAGGAAAGGCTTCCTGAAAGGGACTCTGCATGTTGGTAAGGTTTGTGGGAGAGCAAGTAGTTCTTTAATGCCAAACATTGGCCCTATTTTGTTGTACACTTAAACAGGGAGCAGCACAGATGAGTTTTAGAGACAAGAGGATTTTACCAAATTTGCAGATGATACTAAGCTGGTAAGAATAGCTAACACCTTATATAAGTTAGGCTCAAGATCCAGATGGATCATGACTGACTTGAAAACTGGACTATCTAACAAAATGAAAGTCAAAAAAATAAAGAAAAATAAAGTCCTACATTTAGGCAAGAAAGATCAAAAGTACACATATAGACTGGGTGAAACCAGGCTTGCCAGCAGTAACTCTGAGAGGGATCTTGGAGTCTTAGTGGACACCCAGCTAAATATGAACCAGCAGTACTACATCCAGTTTTGGTTACCACACTATAAAAATATGTTGAGGCTCTAGAAGGACTGCAGAGAAGAGCAACCAAGATGATTAGGGGACTGGAGGCTAAAACATACAATGAACGGTTGCAGGAACTGGGCTTGGCTAGTCTAGTGAAGAGAAGGACCGGGGAGTCATGATAGCAGTGTTATAATATTTGAGGGACTGTCACAGAGAGGAAGGAATCAAGCTATTTTCTAAAGCACCTGTAGGCCAGACAAAGAATAATGGATGGAAACTCAACAAGGAGAGATTTAACATGGAAATAAGGAGAAATTTTCTGACAGTGAGAACAACCAATGGAACAGCTTGCCTTCGGAAATTGTGGTAGCTTCATCACTTGAGACTTTCAAGAAGTGATTGGGCTGCCATTTGTCAGAAATGGTGTAGGGTCTCCTGCTTGGGCGGGGGGTTGGACTAGATGATCTACCAGGTCCCTTCTAACTCTGTTACTCTGTTTTGTAAAGCTTAAAATAGTCTTAAAATAGTCTTAACATATTCCAGATAGTGGCAAAACAGACCAGCTTATGTTACCTAACTTTAGAGCTAAGAGGCTTTCTCTTTCTTTCAGTGTAATTTTAAAAAACCTTTCTTATACTTGCTCACTGCAACAGTAGTTTCTTCCAGTTGTGGCTTTTTTGATCAAAGGATTTATGACAATGTTGTGACTTCGGAGGTCATTCTGTTTTGCTTATTTCAGAACACCTTAAATTGAACCCAGAAGTCCTCTGCTAACGAAGGCATCTTATGTCTACTGATGTTACATGAGAATACAGAGGTCTTCAACTGCTCTGGACCAGAGCCACTTTCTTTCATGTAGAACCATTTTACTGGCCTACCTAGCCTTTGTTTTTTGAGGAAATATCCTTCCTTATTATGCTACATAGAATTATGCCTACTGTAAGAAATGATCTTTTTTATTGAGATCAAGTGGGTTCACAATGTGGGAAAGAATTAAAAGACTTGTTTGTTCAGTTGTATACATTCCATTATGAACTACTCTATTTTTATACAGTACTTCATGGTTTTGAATTGTAGCTATATTTATTGTATTGTATTGCTGGAATTTTTTGAATGATTTCATCTGAAAATTGCTTTGGCAGTAATTCTAAAAAAAACAACCATTTCAGAGCCAGACTACTTCTGGAATGCAAAAGTTTTATATTTTTATGTTTCTTATATTTTTATGTTTCTGAAGGTGTTATTAACATACTTTGATACCTTTCATTCTTCATCAGTGCCTGTTATTTCAATGAATTAATTCTCCTTTAATCATGAAGCTGATATAGATTTATGGGTTGTTTTTCTGCAATCATTGTCGTAGTAAAGCTAAGGATATATATTTACAATTATCTTCAGTAGTTGAAGCTTATTATAGCCAGTGAAGTTTGTTCACAGATAAATATCTCTGGAATCTTTACAAAAGAATATATATTCCTTTTTTCATTTTGGGTTTTGGATGCAATGTGCTAGTAAACAAAAATGTTGCCTTCTTTGTATTTAATGTTGTCTGTAGAATTCATTATGGAATGTAACAAGTAGGAGTCTGTCTAAAATACTGATGTTGTGATTCTCTAAGTAGCAAATTATTTCAATATAGTATTATTTTAAACCATTCTTTTCCTCCTTTATCTCTTGGAAGCGTGTGGAGAAGCAAAGGGCAGTGCAGAAGATGAAGGTGAGGCTCAGGCTGGCTGGATTGAGGGAGCAGCCATCCTCTTCTCAGTTATTATTGTGGTGTTGGTCACAGCCTTCAATGACTGGAGCAAAGAGAAGCAATTCCGGGGTCTGCAGAGTCGCATCGAGCAGGAGCAGAAGTTTACTGTCATCCGTAAGGGACAGGTGATCCAAATTCCTGTAGCTGAGATTGTGGTTGGGGACATTGCTCAAATCAAATATGGTAAGTAAGTATAAATTTTCCAGAATATTTTTCTCATATATTGAAATTATCACTGTGATTACAGTTATCACTGTCCAAAGGGACATATACACATTAGGACAGTGATGGCTAATCTTTTTGGCATTGAGTGCCCATAGCGTATGCATGCACATTCCCAAAATGCAATAACCGTGTGTCCCCCGCACATGCGCCCTGTCCCCCACATGCATGCACATCCCCGTGCATGTGCAGCAGAGACCTGAAGACCAGCTGGCCAGCGGGAGGTGCGCGCACGCATGCATGGATCTGGGCTGATGCTCATCTGCCCACAGAGAGTGGTCTGCGTGCCACTTCTGGCATGCATGCCATAAGTTCGCCATCATGGCATTAGGACATAGATGCTGCATCTAGGTTTTTCATTTATCATTCACAAGCCATGTGAACTATATTTGGCACCCATGGATGCACATCCAAGCTTCTTGCTTCCTGTTGGGAGAAGTATTATGATGAGAGGGATGATGCTGTACAACTTATGCGAGTCAAGATACCATGTATGTTGTCTACATTAGGAAATTGCTGTGCTGCTATTTTCTTTCCTTCTGGACTCCTATGCACAGAAACCCAGCTTCAGTCCTTATTTCCTCAATTTCTTGAGGATTTCTTCTTTCCCCATTTTCTGCTGCTGTTCAACACTTAACTAAAATGGGATGAGAAGATCAGCAGTATAGTTCATCCACAGCTTAATAAAGGCACAATTATTCCAAGATGCACCATACTGACCTTCCAGCATAATTCTCCTTCAGGAAATATAAGAAGTTTAGGAGATGCAGTGCTTAACTGTCTGGAAAAGGCACATGGGTTCAGCATCAGGATGTACCATGATGTCCCTTGGGAACCTATGAAGTGCAGAAAAAAGTTATTTTTATAAAATATTTTTAATTTTTTTAAATTTATTTATTGGATTTATATCCTGCCTCTCTTCACCCCTTCCACGGGAACTCGAGGCGGCATGAACGAAATTCAACCAGTTACATAATTCTCTTGGGCATAATGAATGTATGGTCTCTTGTGAAAAAGAGATTGATTAGAAGTAATATTGAAAAATTGGCATATAGGAAAGAATACAAGCAGGAAAGCAGATATACAAACTTTGCACTTTGGAGAACCTTAAAGTACTTGTTCAAATGAAACTTGTATGAAAAAAAATCAACACTGAATATGATTTTATTAATTACATGAATGTGTCCTGGTGATTACCCTCTTTAAAAGCGTTCATAATGTACTTGCTTATCTGAATTTCCCTTATTTGTTTGTGGAATTGCAATTATGTCTTTTAGCTGAAGGATGGATGGATTTTCCTTGATTCCTAATAGAATTCTGATATGCAAAGGGAATAATGCTTAACAAGAACACAGCCTGTGGAAACTCAATTTTATCTCTCTTTCTCAGTGCAATTGGAATTAAACTTTATTTTTTTCCAAAGCAAATTAGTTGAGTACAGGCAGGAAAAAAATTCCTATTATTGCTGAACTCAGCAAAATTGATGCTGTCTAACATTTATTTATTTATTTATTTGATTTATACCCCACCTCTCTTCCCCAGTCAAGGGGAATATGTTGCATTTCCAGTAATGACTGCATGCCCATCTCTCTCATCAGTTAAGCTTAAATTGGCTTTGATTTGTTGGATATTTTTAAAGCCTTGATTTGGTGGAGAAAACTTTGGTGACCTGTTGCTTTTCTGACTTTTTTAGGGGACCTATTGCCAGCAGATGGCATTTTGATTCAAGGAAATGATTTGAAAATTGATGAGAGCTCTCTGACTGGGGAATCTGACCAAGTGAAGAAATCTTTGGATAAAGATCCTATGCTGCTTTCTGGTAAGTCTGTCAGGTTGCAGGAAGTTAGAGCTTCATTTATAACTCAGGTCTCTGAGCCTTTTCGCACTTAGATGCAAATATAACCCATATGCTGATAATTGCCCTTATGAAAGAAGCTGTTTTATTATTCCCTAGGAAAAGCTAGACAAGATTTTCCACATGTTTATTTTGGGAAATACTCAACATTTATTTTGTTTTGTACAAGGATCTTTAAACTACAACGTAAGCTTCACTTATCTGGTCCATTCTTTTTGAATATGAAGCTGTAGCACATTCATTCTGAATACTTGATTTTCTATAGCATCACTCAACTTCTACTTTTTCCTGAAGAAGTAGCACAACAAAATTCAAGAATGCTTTAGTAAAAGAATTAGTCTTATCCAATTCTTGTGGGCCAATGGGATTCAGCATTTCATGTTTTTTTAAAAAACGAAAAGTGATTGAATGTATATCATTGTATATATTCTCTTGCATGTGTTATATGCACTATAATATTGAAGCTAGCAGAAACAGGAACTTCATGCATGCATGTACATCAATATGAAAAAGTGATCTAGAAATTAAATCTCCCAGATATGATATGAGTATCTTTTAAGTTATATTTTGGAATGTATTATATAGTTTTATCCATTGCCTCTTTTTTCTTTTTTTCCCATGCTGCTTCACCTGTTGTTCTTCTTAGGCACTCATGTAATGGAGGGCTCTGGTCGAATGGTGGTGACTGCTGTGGGTATCAACTCACAGACTGGAATAATTTTTACTCTTTTGGGTGCCGGAGAAGGGGATGAGGAGAAAAAGGTCAAGAAAGGTAAGATTCATAAGCCATTCTTTATGTTGGTAGCATGAAGTTCCTTAGTGACATTGGAAGCTTTTGAGTTTTATAAGGGGAAAGAAACCCTGGAGCTTCAAGTATCTTATTGTAAAATCAACATGTAATCAGTACTGTGCATGCCAGAGATTAGAGGTTCAACTATCATGCTGACTGATCACTAGTAGCTCAATAATGCCAAGAAATGGAGACAATAGAAGATTGCTATCTAAAAGTTGGTTTTGGAAACAACAGGTTTTTGTCTATTGAGTCACCATCTTCATCAAGCACAGATGAATTTTGGAAAAGGCAAGGGAACCTGAAATAAACAATTGTGGTGTCAAGTAGTTGTGTATAGGGTGTTTGACAACATGCACTTTTCCATTATATTGCCTCTCCTCACCCCCATCCAAATCCTTTCTTTTTACTATCGGACTTGTTTTCTATGACAAATGAGCATATTCAATTGACAAAAGGTTGTTTACCTCTCTGCTACCATTTAAGGGCACCTTTTTTGTTTGTATTGGTTTTGTGGTACTGCTACAAATCTTAGAAGAAAAATCCTGCTGTTACATCCTTTACGTTGATAAGTTTTTGTCTGCCTATCAATAGGCACTTGGCAGAAACAGGTTTGCTCTTAACAGATAGCAAGGATGAGAATCCATGGCCCATCAGACATAACTTGCTCACCATGGACACACCAAAGAACCATAGGTTTCTCATCCCAGAATAGAATGATTAAGACCATAACTAAGGTCAATTGATTATGTAACCATGATGGTATTATAGCTCTCCACATCAATTTACTTGGGGACAAATAGTGGTATAGAGAACTTTTGCTTTTGTCTCCTGCTTGGATGGACTTCCCTGAAGTTTCTGGTGACATGTCTTCGATGGTGTATATATCTTTAGTGGAACTTTTTTGTGTATTTTCACTCTTAAAAATAAAGTTAATGTATCAGGAGAATGATAAAATTCCTTGTCCAAAAGATTGTACACTCAAAAGATAAGTACACATTTCTCTAGGTCATTATTTAAATCTTGAAACATTTACTTAAGAAGATGTATTTTGTGGGGACATTCTATTATTTTCTCCCTCAACCTAGCATTGATTTTGGCTAGTGTGGAGTGGTTTCCATGGTCCATGTGGCTATATTTTGATTAAAAGAGGAATCATTACTTCACCCATTACTTAATGCAAACTTATTCATACTTGGAGCAATCCCCTTAAATGAGTCATTCATATTTCCATATTGTGAAATAAGCTCATGCTGAGCAACAATGACTGGAAAATTGTAAATATGATCAGTGTATGTGTTTATTACAAAATAATTAATCCGAACCCAAACAATTTTAACAGCCTGTACTGGACTACTCACCCTCTATTAATTCACAAAGCATTGTGCACGGTAGCTTATCCAAATAAGGCTTTGAAGCCTTTTCTCTTTCAACCAAAGACAAAGAAAGCAGAACTTTGGTATGTGGCTTATGAAAACAGAAACCTGCTTGCTGGTCTGATTTGCTCATAGCGTAAAAGGCATCTGAGTTTTAATTCCATCTTGGCCAGCCAAGGAATATGCAAAAATGACCTGCTGATAACTTCTCCAACATCACCCCACTGAAACAGTATTAAAAGGACAGGACTTAATGAGGCTAAGACTAAGGAAAGATGGTGGTGCAATTTTACTAGTAGCCAGATGAGGTCAATTGTATCTACCCCTGTAAGCAAAAGTTGCTTCTTTTTCCTATTTTTATTTTAATACACAAATGAGAGAAATGGAAAACATTTGGGCTGTAGCTGCTCCTTTATCTTTTCCTTTCAGGGTGAGGGTGGGTGGGGATTCACAGCTGCCATCCAAGATGACTCTAACCCAGACCTCAGCAGGAATAGGGGTGATATGTTCTCCTTGAGGCAAGGAATAAATCTGTAGGTAGAATATTCTAGGCATTAATAATAAATTAGTACTTTCTTGAAGTCCCCTGCCTTTCCTTTTGATATGGATTGAAATAGAAAATTCATCATGACAGCAACAGGGAGCATGATGCTCAAGGGAGTAGAGCCCTAACTTTCTATTCCCCTACTCCACATAGCTCCACAAAGCTAGGTGTATCTCATTCCTGTCAGATTCTGTGAACTATATGAATATATAGATGTTGTACTGTTAAGCTCAGTGTGGTAGGGAAAAAAACATCTAGTCCCCACGCTGTTGAAAAAGTTTAACCTGATGGAGTTCAGTGTAAGAACTGATCCTTAATATTTAGTGCTGATAGCTCAGTCATAATATATTCTGTCACTTTGAACAGCAAATTATTCCATTGGTTCAAATTGTTGTTCCTATACTTGCTTGTTTTCAGTAGAGTGAGCACAAGAATTGAAAAGAGAGGGTTCATAATGGCAGCTAGTTGGAGAAACACTGAACTTCTCTGGGCATTTTGTTTTTCTCAGTCCAGATGGCAGTTCTGTCAAGTATAGCTTTACCTCTCCATATCTGGCAACCTGCCCATAAGAGCACTGAGTTCCCACATAAAGGTGCCCTCACCATCAGGGACATCAGAGTCAAGAATCATGCGCTCAGTGCTCCACCCTTTCTCTCTTTGTCTAAACAGGTAAAAAACCCGGAGCCCCTGAAAATCGCAACAAAGGTAACCAGCCTCTCCATCCTTTGAACCAGCACCACACTAACTACTGAGCATTCCTCCTTCCTTCTTCCCATGAGTCTGTGCTCTTTGTCGCTACGGCGGGAATCTCGCCTTGTTGTTCTGGAAGAGAGTGTCATGATTACCACAATGCTAATCACCCACCACTCTTTTTTCTGTCCATTGTACGGCCATCCTTGCTTGGGAGAATTCCATATCTAGTCCCACACAATCTTCATTTAGTTGAGCGCTGAATTTTTGAGCCAATGCTATGGGGTGTATGCCTTGGTATCTGCATGCATACCTCACACACTATCAATACTAGGCCACTATACCACGGTTTTAAACAAATCACAAAAGAAGTAAAGCTTATGGAAATCTCTCAGTTAAATATGCAGGAAGGACTATTAGATGTGAAGTGAGTTCCTATACAATTTGGATAATTGCTTACTTCCCAAGATGACGTTGATTGGTTTTTCTATCTCCAGTTCCAAACCTGATCTTAAAAAAAAAAAAAAGAATCAGACCCTTGTGGTGGGCCCAGCATATGTGTTCATTGCACTCTGTTCTTCTCATGGGCTTTTGAATCAAAGTGAGTGTTTATTTTCTGATATGTATCACCCCCTGTTCTTTCCAGGCTATGGTGAAGAAGCCCATTTCTGTACCTGTCTGTTCTCCTTCTTGCACTTTGCCTTTCTCTTTTTCTTCCTTTTCTCCACAGTTTTGAGTTTTCCCTCCTTCTGACCTTGAAATCTTGGATTATTTTGGCATTGATTATCCTCTTCCTTGCCCTTTCCCATCATGTCCATAAATCCTAACTGTGCAAATCAGTTATTAAGTAGTCCTGCCCACATTTTTCTGAACCCACATGATTTTGGGAATTGATGGCATTTGCCTTTGTTTATTGATCAGAAATTTATATTTCAGTCTACATAAAATAATTCTCAGTTCATACAAATACCCAAATGAGCAATAAATAATTAAAAGAAGTACATAATACAAAAGCCTACATCATTTGATTTTAGTTTGTTTTAAGCTTTTATTAATTCTGGGGATTTGGGGATTGAATCTCTGTTTTTGGTAGGTAAATAAATTGCTGCAGTGCTGCTGATATGCACCAGTTGAGGATCTGCCAACTGTATTCTTAGAGGTTCCAAAAATATTAAGAATGGAGTCACAGAGCTTAGAAGGGATGGGTGAAGGGGAGGTTGAATGGACTAACCGATTCATTTCTCATTGACTGACCCAGTCCTAACCTCTTTATAATTAACCTTCCTCTCCTCTTGCTTCTCCCCACCCTCAAGATATTATACCTACATAAGTGTAAAGACATTAGTTTTAAAAGATACGGCATGAAGAATCTGATCAGAGAATAATATTTATAGCTTTTGGAATTCATTCCTAGACTATACCTTTGAAATCACAATTTAAAGAAATAATTTATTATATTTACTTCAGGTTTTTTTTAAATAAATAAAGACATCCCCCTCTATTAAGAGTGGAGAGATTTGGATAGCTTATATGCTTCTTTTGCATTAATTTCTCAAACCATAAACCATCATAAAGCCTGGACAGATATTCTTTTTCACTTTCTCATCTATGTAGGCTAAATTTAGCTTGATTGGTTATGGCTGCCTCTCAAGTCAACCATACAGTGGCTTTGTTCAATAACAAAATTCTAGGTTTAGCAATGCCATCAGAATTTCAAATGTTGTAGCTGCTCACAGATTAGGTTTTTCACTTTACTACCTGAAACGAATACTGACAAATATATATTACAGAAATGCTAATAGAGAAGATGCCTTGCATAGGGACTTGAGGCACTCAGGAAGCCAGTCCCCAAAACCTTCTTATCAAGGCTGTCCTTCCTTCCAGGTATAGGCAAGTTAACTGTTGAAACATATTCAATTAAGGGGGGATTTTCACAATCTGCTTCAGTCACCAGTTCCACAGGAATGTGGAGCAGAACTGCCTGATTTTCTAGGTTTCCAAATTACCGTTTCCGTGAGTGCTGTTGGGGTTCCCATGCGCTGGGATTCTTTCTCTCTTACTCTCTGCCATTTTTCTTGTTCTTTCTGTTGCATCTGAAGTGTTTTTATGACTTTCTTCTCATTCACTGCATGTTTGTTTCATCCTGGATTCAGCCAAAACTCAGGATGGAGTGGCCCTGGAGATTCAACCACTGAAAAGCCAAGAAGGGGTGGAAAATGAGGAGAAAGAGAAGAAAAAGGTGAAGATCCCAAAGAAGGAGAAATCAGTGTTGCAGGGAAAGCTCACCCGCTTGGCAGTTCAGATTGGAAAAGCAGGTGAGTACATCAAATGGCTTAGCAATTATCTGTTAAGACTAGTCTCAGATGATATATGATTGGTTTGGTATGGGATGGAATGGAATGGGATGATGTATGGGATGGTGTGATGTGTGTGGTGTGGTGTACGGTATGGTATGGTATGGTATGGTATGGTATGGTATGGTATGGTATGGTATGGTGTATGGTATGGTATGGTATAGTAAAGTAAGATTCTAGAAAGCCAGAAATTAATGAATCAGCAGAATTTGCAATCTGAGTTCAAATACTACAGGACGTAGGTTCTACACAGTTTTCAATATTGTTCCAACCCAATATTTCTCTAGTGTATTTTTTACTGCATATGAATCAGACTCAGCTTTAGTTCATGTGGCATAACTCTCCTGGGCCCCTGATGGAAATGTTTTCGAGTTTTGTTGCCTGCCAACCTTCTCAGGTAACATATTAAATTTAGAATATCTATATGACTGGCATGAATCCTGGTAAAGTATGTACACAAAACTGATATTTCCAATGATATCTGGAAGAGTACCAAGTTTCCTGTTATAATACAATAGGCTTAGCCCAGATCTGCTGCCTTA
>JANHGC010005846.1:363321-375531 GCA_027560395.1 Boaedon fuliginosus | reverse complement strand
AGTAGTCCAATCGAGAGATGATAAGGGCATGAGCAACCGTATGTAGTGCCCCCTGATCCAGGAAAGGTCGCAATTGGTGCAGCAGGCGAACCTGCGCGAAGGCCCCCCTGGTCACAGCTGTAAGATGTTGGTCAGATTGAAGCTGCGGATCCAGGAGGACGCCCAAATTGCAAGCCCGATCTGAGGGGAGCAATTTCTCCCCCCCCCCCATCATACTTCCAGTTATGCACTTGATATTGTAATCTGCTAGAAATAGTCTTTTGTCACAATTTTTCTCTCTTCCTCCTCCTCAGGATTGATTATGTCAGCAATCACAGTTATTATTTTGGTGCTATATTTTGTGATCGACACTTTTGGGATTCAAGGAAGATCATGGATGGCTGAATGTACTCCCATTTATATCCAGTACTTTGTCAAGTTCTTCATTATTGGTGTCACTGTGCTAGTAGTAGCTGTTCCTGAAGGCTTGCCCCTGGCTGTCACTATTTCTTTGGCTTACTCTGTGAAGGTGAGAATAGGAACTCCGCAGGAAATTCTAAGGCTTTTGGTTGTAGACATGAAGGGAAGGTTGGATGGGCTGGGATGCACTGTTAAATTACTGTACTCGGTTTTTACTGTGAAAAGGCTAAATTTGGGTGTGGGATAAGGGACACAAGATGCAATGGAATAAATTTGTGTTCATTTGTAAATTTATTCTGCCCTATTTCTTTATTAAGGTGTGTTTTTTTTAAAGTAGATGTGTATTTTTCTGGGCAGATGGCAACACCTGTCTGTGATATCTTGTTTGAAAATTAAGCAAGTTGGGCTTGTCTAGAATAAGAACCTGGATGATGTCTTAATCATTAAAAGGGATATACAAATAACCGTACAAGAGAGTGACATGGAAAAATCTTCCTATATTAGATTTACAAAAGAGTCTTGTTAAAGCTTGGATGAGTTTTGTGAGAAGAAAAAAGAAAAAGTAAACAAGTTTTACAGTATTATTTGAAGAAACTAAAGGTCCAGATTGTAAAGTAAAAGGAATGAATATATAGTTGATTTATTTGATCCAGTTTGAGATTGATGATTGGTTGTTATCTCTAGTAACTTTTAATGTACTTTTGCTGATCATGACTTAAATGATAAGGTTTTTAAGGATTTTTTTACAGATAAGATATGAGAAGAAGAAATTATTTGTTGTATTTTAAGAGAAAGTGATAAGTTACTAAAATTGTTATACTTTGTGATAAAGGAAAAACATATTTCTTTATATATTTATATTTTGGATATGTTTCCTCATAAAATGAGGCATTATAAATGTGATTTTATATGAAGTGGATTTTAAAAATATATTTTGATGCTTGAAAGAATGTAATTTTGGAAAAATTGAAAATGCAAAAATATGCAAGGGAATTCTAGGCAGACATGCCTGTAGTTCTGTAACTAAATGAATTTTGAAAAGCAATTGTAAAGTGTTAACATTAACAGCAGCTATACTAATCCTGATATTTAGTTCAAATGTTACATCTGCTTCCTTCACTCATTGGATCACCTGCCTTTCCTAGATACAAAGAGTAGAGACAGAGATTTGTATCCATATATCCTTCTGTTTGTTAATTTTACTATGTTACACAATAAGAGATGGAAAATTTCTAGGTGCGTTGTTGAAAGTTGTGACTAGAACAGGGCACATCAGGCCCACAGGCCATGAGTTTGACAGTCCTGGTTTATTGTTTTGTTTTTTAAAAATCTTCTATTTTATTAACTCCTTTTCTGATCTGTGCATCTTCATGCTAATTTGATTATCAATCTTCTTCGTGCCATTGAGAAGTTTGAATCTGTTTCAGTATTTTTTTATGTTTTGCTAACACAGAAAATGATGAAAGATAACAATCTGGTTCGGCATCTGGATGCTTGTGAGACAATGGGAAATGCCACCGCTATTTGCTCAGATAAGACTGGGACCCTCACCATGAATCGAATGACTGTGGTGCAAGCTTATGTGGGAGACACCCACTACCGACAGATTCCTGACCCAGAAGCTATTCTGCCCAAGGTCCTGGACCTTATTGTCAATGGTGTTTCAATAAATTCAGCCTATACCTCTAAAATCTTGGTAAGTTCCAGTTTATTTGGGGGTTAATACTTAATATCTTTTATCCAGCCTGAGGTACACAATCAGAGTTATATTTCACTTAGTTGCACATGCCCACTAATAACTTTGGATGTTGGCCTTGGAACTCTTGAAAAAGCTATTTTTTTAATATGACAGAAGAAGAAAATTATTAACGCTTAGGAAATATTGAGACCCAGTTTGGTGTAGCGGTCAAGTTGCTGGCCTAAAAGCAGGAGAGTGTGAGTTCTAGACTTCCTTTATACATGAGAACCTGCTGGGTGACTTTGGGCTAGTCACTCACTTTTAACCCAGCTGGATTCTTGTTGTGAGGAAAAAAGGAGGCTAGGAGGCCAGAAGTAATATTCTCTTTGCATAGATAGAAAATAAAACTTTTAGAGATTATATAAGGCTTTAATTTCTGAAAAATAAAAAATAACTAGGAATATCAGAGGTGTCTGCAAGATTTTATTAAAAAGACAAAACCAATGTTGTGACAGAAAGCTCTAACCCTTTAATCTAAGAATATGTACAAGTAGATCATGTATAAAAGATACAAACCATACAGTGTAATAGTGTTTTCATCATCTATGCTTTTCCTGCAAGGCTAGCTCTGAGTACTGTCAGATTTCTGAATTTAGGGAGAAAGGTGATTCAGAATGTGCATGGGCGCATTTGTTGCTCATGCATGATCTCTGGAAAAGACTTATTAAAGTGCAAGTAAATGTAATGTTTTTACCCATGTGGCTCTTTCCTCTTAGATATATCAGTACATAGCCCTAAAATCAGCAGCCATCTTATTAACTTGCTGTTGGTTTTTAAAATGTAATTTAACATCATTTTTTTCTCTTTGAAATTTTATTTCTTAGTGTTCAATACCTGCCACAAATTCTGTTGCAGATTTTTGTTGTTGTTGTTATTTTGAAATTGGATGTAAATGCGACGTGTTAAGTGCCTCTTTTGTTTAAAAATGCATTCAAGGAAGTTTATTAGGATTGTGATGAGAGAGAGTGGGGAATTTAGCTTCTCCCTTGCTTTAATATTGAGAAGAAATGATCTTCTGAATCAGATTGTTATATTGGAATTGATGTCAAGGCCGATATAACACAATCATGTAGTTCATTTGACTTTGGAGAGGTGTCCTTTTTGACCTCAAGATAGCATGGCAATTGATTTAGAATCATAACATCCTGGAGTTGAACCTTTGGATGCAGTGCTCTATTCAATAAAGGAATTCAAGGATCTTTGACTATTGGTTTCTTCTTCAACTTAGGTTGCCAGATTCTCTATGCTTCATACATTACTTTATTTCTTAAGTTGGTGTACTTTGAAATATGAACTAGCATCTTTAATACCCTAACTACTTGTGGTACAGTTAAAAAGAAAATATTAATATTTCATGATCATAAACACTTTTCAATATTCATGGGGAAAAGTCAAGAATGGATGGATAAGGAAAGAGCTTAAATTCTGTTGTCTGGATCTTCACATCTGCCTGAGAAGGGCTAGTTGAAGAAATCCATTGCATTCATACCCTTTTGTAGGCTCCAGTAGGAATCTGGTTGCCTGCTAAACAGAGTTCTAAACCAACAAGCTTCCTTACCTTTTGTCTAAGTTCTAGCTCATCACAACTGCCGACTGAAGTTTTAGTCTTTCTGTGAAAGATTAAATATGGTGACTATGGCCCAAGAAGTTACTATATTTCTCTTATTATGTTTGATTTGGGATTTTAGCCACCAGAGAAAGAAGGAGGACTCCCACGTCAAGTCGGAAATAAGACAGAGTGTGGACTTCTGGGCTTTGTTCTGGACTTGAAGCAGGATTATCAAGCTGTCCGTAGTGAAGTGCCTGAAGAAAAGCTCTATAAGGTCTACACCTTCAATTCTGTCCGTAAATCTATGAGTACAGTGCTAAAAAACCAGGATGGGAGTTTTCGCATGTACAGCAAAGGAGCCTCTGAGATCATCCTACGCAAGTAATGTTCCTCTCAATGCTGGTATTATTCATGCTTATTGGGACATTATTTTTAATAAGATGCATCCATGAGATAGGTACAGCAGATCTGGTAGTGAAGAAGTGCTTTTTCTAAATGGGAAAAATTCAAAAAAATACCCGAAAGAACCTATGGTAGTATGCACAGAAAGGAAAACCTATTAGCTTCTCTATTTTATTTTCAGTTAGAATTCTATTAGCATATCTTCTCTCTCGTGTGTTTCTAGTTCTCTAAGCTTAATTAAGCTTAATAGGCTTAATTCAGACTCCACCTGATTTCTTCAGATGTTTCACTCAGGAAAACTTTCAACTAAGTAAATTGAGAAATGGTTGAAACAAAAAGTAACTGATGAAACATCTTTAATTGGCTTTATTATTGTGCTAACCTTTTCTAGTTATAGACTGCAGTTTGAAAAGGGGTTGCACAATTCTCCATTTCTGAATCTTAAAAATATTTTTAAAATCTTCAGTCATTATGGGTAGAATGTAAGATGCAGCCAGATATTTGACTCAATTTGAAATATCTTGGAATCAACTCTTCTCATCTGCCAGGATTGTCTTCTCAAACTTCTCAAGTTGCCCAGAATCCTTTGGAGTTGGGCGGCATAAAAAGGTAATAAATAAATAAATAAAGTGAATGAAGATAGTGGCTTGAATTAACATTAAAAGAGTTGTTTTTAAAGCTGTTCTAATGTAGCCAGCATGAACTCTGGGATATTCCAATGCTTTTTCCCAACTCATTGACAAGTAATCAAAGTCTTTCCTTCCAGTATAAATTAGCAGCTGTGAGAAGTTTTAAGTTACAGGTTTGTAGGTAGGTGGATTCAGTTAGCAGTTCAAGACTTAAATCCCTTGTATTTCCTTATGCATACATTTCCACACATTCTGTTTATAGAAATCCATTTTGATCACACTTCTTGCGCCTCCAATTTTAAAGAATTCATACAATTAATAATTACCTGAAAATTAATGTATCTAATATATTCTTTAAGAAAACATGTGAGATGCACATCCTGTTGATAGGTTATATACAATTAGCTTAAGATTTGCTTGTAAACTATGAACATAATTTTTGAGATATGTGCTTAATCCTTTTGTTTTAACACAGGTGCACAAAAATTTTGGACAAAAATGGGGAAACTCGATTATTTAAAGTGAAAGACCGGGATGAGATGGTGAAAAAAGTGATTGAACCAATGGCTTGTCAGGGGCTGCGCACTATTTGTCTAGCTTACCGGGATTTCCCTGCTGGTGTTGAACCTGACTGGGATGCTGAAAATGAAATTTTGTCTGACCTTACTTGCATCACTGTTGTTGGCATTGAGGATCCTGTTCGTCCAGAGGTACCAGGATAACTTTCTTTCCTGTGTGCACATAATAATTGAATGTTTAAATTAGCTTTCCCAACCTGGCATCCTCCAATTGACTAGAGATTATAGGAATTAAAATCCAGAAGTCACAGACGGTATAAAATGGCAATTCCATTCTAATTATAATCTTATTCTGGGCATGTTCATTCTTTTTTCTTTCTGCTGTTTCCAATTTTGTTCCTTGCTACCTGCTCACCCGTTTGCTCCCTTAGGTCATTTTGGTATTGTATCTGTTATCTTATTTTTTCCAGTCCCTTCTCTTTGACTTGCTCTGCTTTTTTATTATTGTCTTTCATCTTTTATTTTCCTGCAGGTTATTCTTTTATTCTTTATTTTGTTTTTTCATTGCTTTGCGTTGGATCTACTTTTTAATGCAACTTTGATATTTTTCTCTTGGGCTACCTGATCTTTATGGTTTTTCCCTATTCCTGTTTGTGTATCAGTTTTCCCTATTCCTGTTTGTGTATCAGTGAATGCCTTTAAAGGATGTTCCAACCCTTCCAGGAATGGGTTTCTCCCGGTTCGCTGGTTACCCGCTTCATGGGCACGCTTTCCAAACAGCTGTGAAATACGCACTGCGCGTGATCGACTGAGAAATCTTTGTGCGGTTCTGCAAGCACTCTGACAGAACAGCTGCACAGCGGATAGCCGCGGATATCTGCTGTGCAGCTGTTCTGGGTTGTCCAGCTTTAAAACTTGCGGGAGGGGGAGAACTGACCCACTCAGAACAGGTGTGCAACTTAGGAGTTCTCCGCAGCTACAATTAGAACAACATTTGGCGGCTGTGGCCAGGGGAACATTTGCACAGGTTCACCTAGTGCACCAGTTGCGCCCCTTCCTGGACCAGGAGGCTCTTCTTACAGTTATTCATGCCCTCATCACTTCCAAGTTAGACTATTGCAATGCACTCTACATGGGGTACCCCTCCGGGACCACCCAGAGACTTCAGTTGGTCCAGAATGCGGCCATGCAAGTGGTTAAGGGTGTGCCTCAGTGTGCAATTCAAGGTGTTAGTGATGACCTTTAAATCTCTCCATGATTTAGGACTGGGTTACCTGTGAGGCTGCCTTTTCCTACCACATGCCTCCCAGCGCCCTGTGAGATCTCACAGGGTTGGCCTTCTACCGGTCCTGTCAGCTAAGCAGTGCCGGCTGCGGGTACACGGGCAAAGGCCTTCTCTGTTGCTGCGCCGTCCCTTTGGAACCAGGTCCCTGTTGAAGTTCGGACCATCCCTAGCTTGTTAATCTTCCACCGGGCCGTAAAAACCTGGCTTTACCAGTCGGCTTGGGGCTAACTGTTTCCCTGTATGAATGCAGTGTATTGTGCGGTTGAGAAGATTGTTTTAAGTTTTTAGAGTATATATTTAAGTGTTTGAATTTTTGTAAATTGTATCTTGTATATGCTGTAAGCCGCCTTGCATTCCCTCTCGAGGGAAGAAAGGTGGGGTACAAATTCAATAAAACTCAAACTCAAACAACCTTGTGTTATCAGTAAGGTTGCTGCTTGTGGGAAAAGCCCTTGTGAGTTTAATAGGAGAATTAAAGTTCTGTTCTGGTTTTGTCCTACCTAGCAGGGAGATAGTGGAAAGGTCCAACATTTTCTTTCATAGATTTGCAGGAACAAAGACTAATCTAGCCTTCTTGAATTTGACCCTATTTTGCAATTGTTGTATTGGAAACTGTTAGGAAAAGATGTGTAGACGACTAAAAATGGAAAAATATAACTGCTTCGCTTAAAAAGTATGCATTCTGTGTACCTATTGAAGAACACCAGATATATCTGGCCTAAAAATGGCAACTATAATTTACAAATTCCTCTTTAAAGCATTCAAATATATTCTAGGAAGAAATTATGGTTACTGAGGGAAATTGATTATCTTTGGTTTACTTCATACTTCCCAGGCTCTGTTTTCTCTCACAATTTGCTATAAGGGTGACAAGCAGACAACTGACGAAACACAATAACCCATCCTATGACTACTGCTTGATTACATTTCAGAACTGGCCCCTGTATTCTGTTCCCATAATTAGATCCTGCAGTATAGGGGTTTACAAATGGCTTCACAGATGCCTTGCATGCACTAGTCTGGAGGCGGTGATTCAATCTGCGGATTTCTTAATGATGTTTCTCTTCTCAGTCAGTCCCCAGCACTACTATCACTCTGCATATGGTTTGATCTGTAATGAGTTAACATAAGCAGTGATGATCTGATGCAGTCAAGAGGTGGAAATTAATCTGTTTCTGTATACCATCCCATAACAGGAGAGGGATAAAATGGACTCCTAACAGCATTGTATATTTGAAGAAAGGCAAGAAGTTGTATATATCCTTATAGGCAGGTTCTAGAAATGCCTGTTCTAGAAATCATTTAGCCAAAATATTTTGCCTGGCTATTTATGTTGAGAATCCACAATCCAGCATGCATATTGTATTGCACTGAAATATATGTGTGTTGCCCAGGTGTCACAAAATTATTAGTTATGGCAGGATAGAGTAGTAGGTAGGAGAACAAGTTTCACAGGCCCATTAGGAAAAATGTATAAAGCAACTTAATGCTTGAGTATTTTCTATTATTACATCTATATAGTGCCATTCCAAATAATCTGCAGATAGCAGATTATCATGTTTGTAGTTCCTATTGTGATTCTTCTCACTTCTTAATGGAAATATTTGACCTTCCATTGCAAGTTGCAAAGTCCTTGCAAAACACAAAATAGGTTACACTGCCTTTAAGCAATTATATACTTGGTTTCTTCTCACAAATTTATTTATTTATTTTATTTATTGATTTATTAGATTTATACCCCGCCTCATTTCCCCAGTCAGGGAAACTCGAGGCGGCTAATAGCAGTTAAAATAAATATAATTACAATATAAAATACTAAACATTCAACCTATCAACAAACCATCAAAATAGAGGGGGGCACAGTGTTCGTGACTTTGTGGAAGGCCATCAAGGTGGAGATCGTCCTAATCTCTGCAGGGAGCTGGTTCCAGAGGGTCAGCGCTGCCACAGAGAAGGCTTTAGCATGAGGGCCTGCCAGCTGACATTGTTTGGCTGATGGAACCTGTAGTAAACCCTCTCTGTGGTTAATATGTGGTTATTCTGTGGTTAATCTGTGGTTAATATAATATGTGGTTCAACATAGTTCCAATGTTTTCTTACTTTTCTCACTGCTGCATTAAAAGTGCTATTTACCTGTCCTTCAATGAGCAAAAATTTATGATGATATAAATTGTGCTTCCCCCATTGCTGATTCATGTTCTGCTACTGTAATAAGTTATCTCTAATCTTACATACCCATTGTAGACCAGAAGAAGAGATTGGTGGATTCCCTGGCTTTATTATCCTTCCAACTTGCTACTGGTGGAAAAATAACATAGATAGTGGGTTGGGTGAGTTTAAGCAGATAGTTAGAATAGCAGCTTAGTTACTCCTGACTTGCCTAATAAGTTGCCAGGAAGGGGTGGAATGGGGTAAAAAAGGAGGGAGCACTCATGATATTCCCTGCAATCCCTCCTGTGTGCTGTGACCTATCAATTGGGCTAACATGTGTCTAGTGCTCTTCTGAAAAGATGTGAAACCTATGACTAATGATAACCTAGCTGACAGACTGTAAGTGCAGAGAAAGGAAAGTATGTGGCACAAATGTTTGGGTAGTTCCTCTGACTTTAACTTGTGTTCCTCCTGCACCCTCCGGTACATCAGTTGGGCAATTTATGAAGATGCATCCATGAATTGTTTAATAGAACATTAAATCTGTGTTTCAAAATCAGGTACACCCTTGTTTGTCTAAAGCAAGAGTTCCCAACCCCCATTCCATGGACTGGCACCAGGCCGTGGCATGCCAGAAACTGGGCCATGCAAACAAGCAAAGCTCTATCCAAGGGATACAAGTAGCATGCAAAATCACACCATCTCTGGACCGCGGAAAAACCTGTCTCCACGGAATCAGTCCCTGGTGCCCAAAAAATTGGGGGCCATTGGTCTAAAGGATAGACCTGACAAGCATATGGGAAAGGAGTGTTAGGACAGTGTGCAGACATATGTCTCTGCAAAAGTTGACTGTCACAGCCTTGTAAAGGAATTCTCTGTAAAGAATAAGGAAAATGGCCTTGATGAAGATATGCAAGATCTGCTACAAGGGTGAAAAACATTTTAAGTCCTCCCACAGATATAGCATTTGTAAGCAGTCAGATAGATATCTTCCTCATTCACTGAAGTATAAGGAGATATAGGAGAAGTTAGACTTGCAAGAATCTTTTATTTCAGCCAGTCTCAATAAAAAGGATTATTTTAGCCATTCTGTGGAGTTTATTTCTCGGGCTGGCTGGTCCATGTACATGGGCTGGTCTCTGAGTTTGGAAATTAAATTTGGATGTTTCCAACAAATTGTAAAACAAGAACAAATAGACATTTTTGTGGTATCAAATAAGTAGTTAGTATCCTTCTCTCAAACCAAGACTTGTAAGAAAATAGATCAAAGGCAATAGAGAGGTCCTGTTTTAATGTACACAAAGGCAAGGGCCAAGGCACTCATAGCTACTTTTCAAGATTATATAGCTTAATTGCTTGCTCATTGCAGTAAACTTACCTACCTAAGAATTTTGTTTTCTTATGGGTGGAGCAGGTATTTCAAGCCAAAATGATCATGGATGACAGCGTTCTGTGACCAAAAGTAGGCAGAATGCCCAAAGAACCCTAAAGTGACCAATAAGAGGTGGGCAGATCAAACTCCTCAGAGTGTTAGCAACCAGGTGGCCAATGAGGGGATTAACATATTTATAGGAAATATTGTGTTACAAGTAGAGGGAAGCCAGCATAATTATTTGACTTGAAATACCTGAGATGTAGTGGATGGAGGAAAGCTTTTTATTTAGATAGATTTAGATCCTATCTCTCCCCCGCCCCAACAACCTTTGTGAGATGAGTTGGGGGGAGAGTGACTGGCCCAAGTCTTCCAGTGAGCATCTATAGAATTTTAATGCCAGCGCAACATTGTGGCAACTCTACCATGTTAATTTTCCTGGCATGTTCATACCATGGCTAGGGACAAGTGAACAAAACTCCTTAAAAACAGTGTTAAAAAGGAAAGACCTCAGACATTTTATAAATCTGTGTGTCTGAAAATGGTAACATTAGACTTTCTGGCATCCACATACGAACATATGCAAAATGATGAATAAGCAGTTAGAAAAAAAAGCTTTGAAAACAGACCACTTTTATATAATTGCCAAGCATACAGTATTGTTACTCTTCTCATCATGGCCATATAAGACAATTGCCAGAAAGGTCCTTTTTAAAATAGAATTTACTATCATAACAATTCTGACTTAACACTTGATATAAAGTAAATGTTAACTATATCAAATAACAATCTGTAACTTTTATTTTCTTCAACACTCTCATGTTTCCACTTAAGAAACATACACATTTCATTTAAGAGAGATTATGCACCTGCATAATAAATTCCAACTTTCTAATTAATATAATGATGATGGAACAACAGCTTATTTTACAATGCCATTCATCAGCTGACTTAACTGGATTTAAATAATTGAATCTAAATTGGTTTACATAAAATAATAGTGATTTAAATGGAAAATTCATTTAGTCAATTTTCATGATTATAAAAATATTTTCACTTTTATTGTAAACTCACTTCTTTAAGTAAGCAAACCCTTTAGAAAGTTGATTTTATCCATTCCATCTGCAGCTAAAAATAATCTTAATTGTTCTGATGTGAAATTGAGTATGAAAAATCATGGCAGAGCCAGTAAACATATGCCAGAGGACAAGAAATTTTGAAACTATTGTGAAATGACTAAGAATCTCCAGAATTAGGATTCAGTAGAAATCAGTTTATATTAAGTAAGAATTATGTAATGATATTAAATTATGTAATGATATAAACTATTTAGTATTGATGAATTATTATGGTAGGTATATGGAGATTTCTGAAATTTCAATATTTTGCCAAACATTATTCAGATAACTTTATGGCACTTTCTCGGACACAAGACTTCTCTGGCTGTATGAAAATATGTGGGGTCTTGGATAATAAAAGGATATTTCATAATTGAGTAACATGCAAAAAACATTAGCCAAGGTGATATTAGGTGCATAGGCTGAAGAAAAGATGAGGAAAAGATACCAATGCTTCCATTTTAGTTTGGTAAAAAGTCAAGTAAGTGGAGTTTATTATTCAGGTGGAGGAAATGGACAGATAAATTTGCTGGTTTGACTAAGTATTACAGTCCAGCACCAGCCATCCAATTAAGCTGAATGGTGGGGATTCAAAACAGACAAATACTACACAATATAAAGTTAAATGGTAGAATTTCTTACCACAAAATATAATTATGGCCACCAACTTGTTATTTTAAAATTATTGAGATAATGTTTTGGTTATAAATTTCTTTCTCTAGCAGAAATAAATGCCAGAAGAACATCCTGAGTAGGCAGGATCGTTTACTCACTTATCCTGTCTGTGAGCATCCTGTCTGTGGGGGAAAAAACTGCTGAAGTAAACGAGTTTTCAGCTTAGTCTTTCACAGTTCTTCTTGTACTGTCATGTTTTATTTTGACTATCCACCATTTTCAGGAACCCACTTAATAAAATTATAAGACCACAAGATACTGTAGTTTGTAGCTCCTGAGATTAACATAAACATAATGAGTGCTTTTTTTCTAAAAAAAAAAAGGTACCGGAACTAAAAAAAAAAAAGGTACCGGAACTCCCGTCGTATTGCGCA
>JANHGC010005846.1:330193-341253 GCA_027560395.1 Boaedon fuliginosus | reverse complement strand
AAAGCTACTTGTCCATGTCTCTCCTTCATCTGTCTGCCCATCCTTCCTTCCTTCTCAATCTCCCATTACGTCTTTGAAAGTTCTACAATCTACAATCCTTAAAACAACTGCAGTGTGCTTGAAGGGTAACTTAGAAAAACAGCAAATTGCAATAGGGAGTATGTCTTGCTCATGGCAGTTTATAATTAAGGACTTTTTTCTGATAAGATCCTGAAGGAACTAATGTCCTTAGATTTTCAGAGGAGAACTAAATAGCCTATGGCCTATTCCAGTCAAAAGAAAATGGAAAATGCATCTGTTTTAATGTTCTGTCTACTAATGAAACAGACACGAGCAGATGGCTGTGGAACTAATGTATATTTTTTTTCCTTTTGATGAGGGATTAGAAATGTTGAGAAGTTTTCCAGAAACTTTATTATTTGGAAGATTTTTTTGAGGATATGAATAATTGAAGACATGCTTTATTTCTTCTGTACCTGCAGTATGTTTGGTCTGGACACTAATGATGTAGATTTCTAAAAACTCTGTACTAGTTCAGTGTCCTAAAATAGTATTAATAACATGAAGCAGGGTAAATGGCCTACTCACGCCCCACTCTTTCAAATTTCATCCTATAGGGAAAAGAAGAGGGAAAGGTACATGGCAAGATGATAATGTTAGGGGAAATCTTTGTAGGAGTAAGGGGTAGTGCTGCAGTAGAAAAACAGAGATTGTATGACCCTTTCCTCCTGCCATCACTTACCTCAGGTGGGGAAGTTTCAGTGCCTGAGTTCTCTCATAACTAAGTGTGCCCTTCTGAGTAGATTCCACTGAGACTGGAAAAGCTCTAGTGATGCCCTTGAATAGTATTTTTCAAATTCTTTATCTTCATGGAACCCTTTTCATATAGTCTGCCCCAAAATAACCAGTAAACTTTGTACTTGCCATGGAATCCCAGAAGTGGTTTAAGTATATATTCATTCAATCAATCAATCAATTTCTATAGTCACCTATCAGTCAATGACTCTGAGTAGCTTACAATATACTGTCATTTAGGGAAGTTTCTTTAGAATTTCAGAAGGTTTGAACTTTATTGAAAGTGAATTTCATAGAAGCTTTCTTCGTCATTCCTTTTGTTCCTTTTGTAACTTCTCAGGCTTTTCAAAAGGATCTCCCAGCTCCTTGGGATAAATTTGGGGAATTTAAATAATTGTAGAGTTTTGGTAGCTGGCAGCATATTCAGATTCAAATAGGGTACAATAATCTCATGGTATTTGTTTGTATCTTCTAAAAGAGCCATGGTTTTTTCTAATCTCTTGCAGTATTTACTTAAAGTCAGAAAAATACACCAAGGAGGCAATGCTGGGCCTTCTCCAAAGATATTTAATCAAAACAATGTTTTCATGGGCATCAGAATAAATCTGACATTTCCCAGTAATCTTTATTCACTGGAAACAATCCCATGAGATAGGTTGGGCAGAGAGAGCGTTCCCCAAATCACCCAGTGGTGCCCAAATTCAAGATTTTAACTATCCTTATTGGATTTCAAGACCCTTGTGTGTGTATATGGGGAGAAAAATGCTTCCATGACCCCCCCTCCCATCTCCTGTAATCCAATTCAGATTGGAGAGAGCTGAACATTCAAATTACATTTTTTTAAAAAACCTCCACTGAAGAAGAATCATGGAAGCTGTTTCGCCCAACGCAAATTGCAAAAAGAGAAATTACCATATGGATCGGGATCCCAATAAGGATATATTGTGAAAGCTCCTGAACTTTCCATACTAGGATGGCAATCTAAATCAGGACCTCTTGCTTACTTTTAAGTAGGAAAAAAAAAACACGTGCCCATTTCATGTTAAAATAGCATGATTTTGAGTTTATTTTATTTTATTTATTTTATTTTATTTATTCCCTGCCTCACTTCCCTGGTCAGAGGGAACTCGAGGTGGCTAACAACATTTAAAATACAATATTATACAATAAATCTAAACCAGCAATCAACACGTTCAAAAAGGGGGGGGCACATCAGTTCCAGGCCTTCTGACAGAGCCAGGTCTTTGTGGCTTTACAGAAGGCCAACAAGGTGGGGATGGTCCTGATCTCCGCAGGGAGCTGATTCCAGAGGGCCGGCGCTGTTCTACATTGTAGGATATAGTTGGGAACCTATGGTGTGATAACGTTTTGAAATTGGGTCCATGAGAAACCTGTTGTATTTCATTAAAATGAAAGCAAGTTAGAAATTTCAGAAAAGCACAAGATGCTAAGTAAAACTTGACAGTAAACTTAAAAGATTAGCAAGAGCTCATGAGGAGAAACTGGTGGCTAAGCAAGTAGTAAACATTAAAGCAATTGAGAGCTTATGCACTTATTCTGAATATGAATATACTTGCTCAGTCATGTGAAGTATAAATATATTTGAAGTATAAATAAACAAATCAGTGAAATGCTTGAATTGTGATCGTTACAAAATGTGGCCAGTTTCAAGACACTCATGGGGGATAAATATTTTAGTAGGTTTTGGCCATGATAGCTGAATGAATCCTCTCTGTTTAAAATAAGCTTTTATCTTTAGTTGTCCGATTCTGAGGGCAGAAGAAAGGAAATTATTATCAGATGTTGCATACAAAGCTTTAGGCATCCCTAGTCAAATTGTATATTTCAATGAATCCCTAACAGAAGCTGACACAAAATGAATATGATACAAAGTAAACATTACATCCTTTTACAAATTTGAATGCATAGTATTTCAGTTGCTTCAATCTTTTTTTATTATGAAGTTGAAATAAGTCCCCAAAGATGGTTGACTTATTAGATCTATAGTTAGGTGGAAGAAAAGTTATTGAACAAATACTGTCACTTTTATAATCTCTGAGATTGTAATACTTGTTCTTTCTACTTTCAACAACCATGGGCCCCTCCATGCCAATATTAAATACAAGTTGCCTTTATTATGTTTGGTGTTGTGTGGAAATCAATGGCATGGAAAATATTGGGCAAGCAGAAGGAAGAATTAAAATTCAGTGTATCCTACAAACGAATGTCTCATAGACAGAAGAAATTGAAATCAAAGGTGGTTATGAATGAAAGAACAGAAATGAAAAAATACCTGTAGCTGATCAATAGAAATGTTTGGATTCATGTACCTGGTGGAACCTATATTAGTTGCTGCTTTAAGAATTCATTGAAATATGCCCAGGTGTGCCTAAACATTTGATTGTTGATCATCACTTAGCATAGGAAGAGCTCTTACACAGTTCAAGGCATTGTTGGAAGTTGTGTTTGTTCTTTTTCTTTATAAAAGTATCCAAAAGGCCTATTTTTATCCACTCTTTTTTTTTTTACTTATTTTAATTTGCATTTTATTAGTAGCTGTTTCAAATGCTCAAAACGAGCAGTAGGAAGCTGGAGAATGAAAAAATAAATAACAGAGAAGCATCCTGCTGAAGGATTTCTCCCCCTCCCCTTTATTTTCTTTCTGCACTGCTATCACATTGCCTCCAAGATTTTTGTCATAATCATAGTGCTTTAAATCTGGCTAGTAGGCAAGAGAGCTGCAGAAAGAAAGCAATGGATAGAACAGGCGTTAAGCATTGTCCTATAACCAGCAGCATTACCCCATCATGTGTTACTGTAAGTTGCTTTCCAGTACTATTTTTCAGAGAAGCATTAACAACTAATATATGGATACATAAGGCCTCCAAGTAAATTGTAAATGTAGCAAGAGAAAAAAAAATCCCATTGTGTTCCTTTAAAATGCCATTTTCAAAATACTGTGGAATCCGTTAAATAAATTAATATAAATAGTATGTTATAATGCTGGATTGCCATAAGAGATTGAAAATATTGAGCAAATGTATTCCCACCCACCTACCTACTTCTGAGAACTTGAAGGTGTTGCTACCATGTATTTGTTGTTATGAATAATTGGATATAAAACATATTTTTTCCTATAAATATGCCTGAACAGTTATTTGAATTTTAGATTCATTACACCATTTTGGATTGTTTTAGCTCATCAGTGCATAATATGTGGATTGCATTAAGATGCACTATTTTAATTTGCTTTGGGGATATGTTTTGCATACAGGTCTCAGTGGAATGCTGATAGTATTGCATATATTTAATGTATGTGTATGGTTAATATGAACAATAGCAAGCTTTGATCATCATGGTTGATACGTTGATTTGTTTGAGCATGATTTTCGCAGCAACATGATTCATCATGCAGAGGGAACATGTCTGAATCCCAATATCAATAATGCTTTTTTTGTATGCATATATGATTTATATTATTTCTGTGACCGAAGAAACTGTGATCAGAAGATGGAATGGAAGAACAAAAATGTCTTAAGTCTGAGTCAGACACTGTCAAAATAACCAAAGAATTATTAAGAGCATGGGATTTTGTGACCTCATTCATTTCTATCTTCCCTAAAACTCAGCTGTTGGAAACTGTGTAAGGTAACTTGTAGCCTTTGGGCATTAGTTGCCTTACTCTTACCTTGGAACATTACTGTCACAAGCTAAGAGAAGCAATGGGCTCTTTCCCAGAGCAGCAATGAATGCTGGACATCCCCCTTGAATAAGCTATTAACTACTCTTGGAAATGAGTGGCCAGTTTCCAAACACAAGAGCTCCTAGCCTGGGTTCCCCTTTACTACTGCATGCTCACTGATATGTTCATCATTCTGCTTGAATTTGCTACAGAACACGGTCTTGACCATTTTTGTGTGCAACACATTTCAGCCAATTAAATCTTTATAGGTTTGGGAATTTATAAACAGCACCATATTTTGCCACCTCAATTTTGCCTTGAAGTAAATCTGCACTTTGAGAATGTGTATGTTTTAATTGCTTTTGAGCTGCTCCATATGGATAGTTTTGTTGAAGAACAACTGTGCTTTGAATGTCCACACATTTCAGAATTACTGTTAGAAATGTGACATGTCTTTTCTTGCAGCTCCTGAAGCCGTCTCATAGTTGGTTGCCCCATCACATGTACAGTGCCTGACTTTTGACCATTGTGGTCATCCTGGTTCTCCATAGATGTTCTTTCATATTGATATTTTTTGTCCAAAACTATTATTGCGGCTTCTGTTGTTTTTGTTATATTTATTGCATTCTTCCTCCCCCTGAAATCCTTAAAGACTGCCTCTTGCTATCACTCACTTTTGTGTTTGCTTGTTTTTATTTTCATCCCTCATCCTCCTGTGGTATAGATCAAGGTGGTGAATGCGTTCCGTAGCTCCCTGTATGAAGGCCTCGAGAAACCCGAATCCAGAAGCTCCATTCATAACTTCATGACTCATCCAGAGTTCATCCTCGAGGAAGACGAGCCTCAGACCCCATTCCTCGATGGCACTGATGAAGACTTGGAAGCTGAAGAACTTAAAAAGCAAAGTGAAGAGAGCCCAGGGGAGTCCTCACCCCTCAACACAAATAACAATGCAATGGACAGCAATATAGCTGAGGACACCATGCCAGAGCCAGAAAGCCCTTTACACAGCTTGGAAACATCAGTTTGATCTCTGAACTTTGACCTTCCTGCTTCCCCTTTGTCTAGGCAACATAGGCACCAATATCTGACCATACACTGCAGCTACTTTGGCCAATTTCCTCTGCATCCTCTTTATGATTTCTTGGCTGCAGAAACCATGGTATTGCCTAGGTAGAGTTGTATTTTCAACAAATTGCTTGGCGCAGATGTGCCTCCCTCATGAAAGAAATCATCAGTGTGATCATCATCTTCTCAAGTTGGGTACCACATGTCTGTAGTAGTCATTTTTCTCCTTGCTCAAGTTATATGCTTAAATAGAGAAGCTCTAGATACCCTTTAAAAGTTTGATGTATAGCATCTATGGCACAGTTGCAAGATATGTCCTTAATTTTGTTTATGGAATCAGAATCCTAGATGCTTTTATATGTCCTTGGGAAGATGGCAATGAGTGTCATAGAAATGTTATTAAAGGGGAGAGGGGATCTGAGTAAGGATTTAGATGTGAACCCAGTCTTGCACAGAGCAAGCTGGGGAAGAACTAGTATCCATCCTTTTACTATTTTGTTTCTATTATCTCTTTGTTTCCAGGGTAGTGTCAGTCACAAAAGATAAGGAGGAATATATAGACAGTCTTAAAATATATTTTTAAAAAGGAATAAAGCTAATCATAAGGAGATACAGCAGTGCCATATATCCTGAGAGAATGAAATGTTAAGGGATTTGGTTTTTAATTAAAAATTACTTTTTTATGATTTCAGATCAAAATATTTTGGAATTATATATTAGCTGAGATACATTCATGTATCACATATTACTTGTTTAATTGGAATTTCATCATTCTGGACATCGGATGAATATGTCATCAGTAACACCTCAACCCATCTGATTCCAAACAAGATGGAACAAGTTTGGGCTTGTTAATTCTGCCCAGTTTTTATTTGGATAATTAGAAGGAGCCAGTTCTCTGGAGAGTGCAAGCCATAAAGGCAAGCTCTAATAAGAGCCTGTCAGTTCTTACAGGTTTTTTCTTAGTGCATTTTGAAAGCTGAAGAGTGAAAAAATAACAGGAAAATGTCTTGGCCACACATACCTACACAAAATATTTCTGTGCGTATGGAAAATGTAAATGAATCAGTTCTGTACATTTGGGACATACTGTGTAGTATTGTGGCACAAAGCACTTCCCTTAGTTGATGAGATTCTCCCTGTTTCTTGTTATAGATCCCCCCCCTTTTTTTTTTTTCATCTTGTACTGAAAGGATGCTTCCTGGTCTCATCTTGATACAGTTGCAGTATTGAAGTGCTGGTTTGGTGGGAGGTCACTGTTTCACCCTTGTGGATCATAGCCATCTGGGGAGCGAATAGGATGTTCTGCTGAAACTGCCCGTATAGAATTTCTGCAAGAGTAGTGGGGCATCTAACCAAACCTGCACTAATGTAGCCCCTTATGTTAGTTCACAATGCTTTTCTTGGGAACTACCACCTGGAAGCAAAGAGAACCTAACTGTTCCTACTTCTTTTGAAAGTCTTATTGTCTGGCCATCTTCCCAGCGTTCAAGTGTATGCAAATTTTCGCTGAAAATGGGGTTTTTTTAATTGCATTTCCCTTTCCTTTGGAAGAACGCACAGCAGAAAATCCTGTGCCTTGTCTAAGCACTGCCCAAAGCACTGCCTGTCATATTTGAGTCCAGTACTTTGTCAAGAGATAAGTGTTCCTTAAGCAAAGACAAATGAACCAAGAAGGAAAGTAAATTGTCCTTTGATTTGACCCTTTAAGCCCAAATCCTTCTACCTGATTGATTGGTCATTGAATTTCATCCCAAGTTCAAAGTAGGCTGATGAAGATTCCTTTTCCATAGCTGTTCTTTTCCAGGGTTGCTGTAAAGAGGACTTGTATGCTGGGCTCAGCAAACTGCCATTAACTGAAAAAAAGGCCCGCCCATGTTCCACCCTCTGAATTGCAAATAAGGCCCTGGGTCATTCTCACCCTCCTTCCTCCTCCCAGATACATCACTTCATTCCTTTCATCTGAACTATATAAATTGGGAGGACTTAGGGAGGGGAGCTCCATTTCTTGTTGTGCAACCTATCAGATAAGGGGAAGGGCGCCCCATTTCATTTCATTCTGTTCAAAACATTGCAATGCTTCGAGGTCATTTTTCTATTTTAAATAATTGCAAAAACAAAAAAGGGGGGGTGTTAGGCGCCTGCGTGAATATTTGTGAATTATTTGGGGGAGGGAATACTGATTTTATTTTTATGTTTGGGTGGTTTTTTTAATTGAAACAATTTTTGGAAGAAGAAAAACTCACTCCAACTATCTGTAAATGACAGATTGCAGTGAGCTATCTGGCCTACATTTTTATCCATTGTTTTCCTTTTTTCTGTCTAGTTTCCTCAGGGGACGGGATAATTATAAATATTATGCAAAAAATATATAGTTTTCTTTAGATCAGAAACGTATATTTTTAAGTCAGCCATATGTATTTTGTTTAAAAGAAACAAAGCTGTGAGTTACGTAACTGCAGTGGAATGTAGTCACATGGCTGGCAGTGGAAAATGAATGTTTGGTCAGACTCTTGTCAGCTTCCTTTCTCTAAACAGCCATCTTTGTAATAAAGTCAGTTGTGTTATACAAAACTGTTTTTTATATAAATTATGTTGGTATGGCAAGTTGCTTAAAGTATAAGTGTTTTACTGTGCGTACATTTTTAAATGTAAAATAGTTGAGTTTTTCCTAATTTAGTTTTGGTTATAAAATTGGCTGAAGTTGACTGGCTGAAGTTACTAAAGGCCTGTAGAATATGCCGCCATGAGAGAGGATTTAAGATGAAAGCAAGGAGTCCACTTTGCAGATTTATGGATGTGCACCCTCGCCCATTGGCCACCTTGCTGGTTCCGTTAATACTTTTGATCCTCTCCCTAGGGAAAAGGGATTTCTTTTCAATGAAATCCTTCCTTATGTCAAAATAGTTGAACAGTTCTGTCCAAAGTTGACTGCATCAAGCCATCTGAAAAAAGGCAAGTAAACCCAGTTCAGCAAAGATCAGCTCTTCAGTACAAAGTGCACACTTTATGTTGTGTTATGTTATTTTATTTTTACCCTATGCAGCATTCTTCTGGATGTAGCTAGCATCCAAATAAAGTGGTTCCTGCACACAACTCCACTTATAAGTGTAGTCTATCCTTGCTGGATGGGAGTGGTGTTAGATTATAATTTCTTACAACAGTAAGTATGCCGTTAGAAACAAGACTTATATTTGCAGGAAGTAAATGATAATGGGAGGGAGAAATAATTCAAGATTGTGCCATGCCAGATGGAAGATGAGGTAGCATCGTCTTTTGTACATTATTTTGCTTGGGATGATTTATTTAACAAATGAAATGGGCCCTAGAGCAGTTTTTCATCTGTTTCTTAATAATAGGAATATATTCTTTTTTTTTTTTTAACAAATTGGCACATTGGTACCAAAGACATTACATTGTTTCCTACGTGCAGTGGAAAAATATCCATTTTCAGGAGCTAAAACTGTGCAGTTGGTTCTTTTTATTCTATTGCACAGGAATCTAGTTTAATTTTTTAAAGTTTTGTGCAATAAGTTTTAGGGAAACATTATTTTAAAAGGCATTTCTAAGAGGAAAACAAATCTAATTGTAATTTTAGCCATGGGCAATCTAAATGAAGATTTATACCATAACCATGTTTTTTTGATAATATTTGAACAGTAGTATGAGACTGAGTGTTCATTTAGCTTTTGATCTAAGGACCAACACGTAACACCCATTATAACGGGGCTGCAAGCAAGCCCACTAAAGATCTCCAATAATTCCAAATTAATGACCACATTTTTTAAAAAGTGTTTTTTAATGGATCAGTATTTGCTGAGCACTCCTAGTTTAGCATTTTTTTTTCTGACCCACCATACCTCTTGATGAGATTACAGCAATTATTGGGATTGTTATAACCCTAAGAACAGAACACAGCTTTAAAAACTACAGGAAGGCAATTACAGTTTCCGATGTGTCATGGAAGTCTTTTATGAATAAGCTTCACCAGACTCTATACGAGGGTCTTTTTGATGGAGGATTCGTGGACATCTAGCTCTACCACTAAAAGAAATAAATAGAACTCTCACTTCAGTCCATGATGCTTTTAGAATTGCTTCAATATTACAACCGATACAGCTGCACACTAATACTCTATTCTACTTAACTTTTTGTTGTGCTTTGTAACTGGCAATATTCCTATTAACCAAAACCAAAAGGAGTCCAGTCTACAGATTCGTGTGCCCGTTAAACCCATGGCTAAGACTACTTGTTCAGGTTTTTTTCTGCCCATAAATAAATACATATACAGTATTAACGTAAATTCTGTATATATATTTATTTAAATCTCTTAAAAAGCATGCATATAAGAATTTTAAGTTTCCCCTTTTTCAATAACTAGTATAATAAGCAATGGTATTTTTGTATTAAAAAAAGAAAAAGACAAAACAAAAGACTGAATATTATATGGTATGCATGACAAAATGGTTTTAAAAAAAGTGTGGTTTCAAAGCAATATGTACCCTGGTGTGTTTGCCATATTCTAGAGTCCAGTTTAAAGTGCACCTGATTTGTAATAGCATTTCGATATTATTTAATCTCTATGTAAAATGTTTTGCATGTATTTATATGGTTCTTGGGATTTTTTTTTCTTTTTAGTTGTTCAGTAAAGAATAAAGAGAGGGATGGGGTTGGCATGATTGACAAAGCTTTTTCTGTAACATTTGAAATTTTAAACATAGATAATTCTCTGATTGGAAACAGTACAAGGAAATTAAGCTAATATGTAAGGTGCAACAGAAAGGGAAAGGGTTTTGAACTAATAAAGCTTGTTTTGCTGTTAAGCAGAATCAGTGCACAAGTGCATTGAGAGAATAAACTGTGCCCACATGTAATTGTGATGTCTTCAATATGTGTCCCATCAGTTTATAAAGTCACTGATCATCTACTGAAGCTGCAATAGTATGAATTATAAAATATTACTTTGGACCAAATTCGTAGTGTGAAAATTATACACTTTTTAAAAGGTGACATGATTTTTTAAAAATAACTAAGAAGGTTAATTGCACAAAATTATTATGTGTCAGTTTTGCCATCTCTGAGTAAGGTCCAGAAAAAGCTACCAAATTCTAACCAAGACGAAGGATCCATGCCAATGACATATGCAAAAATTCAGTTTAATATTTTAAAGGAGAAAAGGCAGAATGCTTTACAATTCTAAATTTAAATTAAAAAAATGTTGCCAGTTCATATGTTATACTTTTAGCATGAACTCTTTCAATGGCTGAACTTGTTCTTGTTTCTGGCAATAATTATGTGCATATATAATATATCCAGAGTGGGTATAGATTATTAAAAATAATTACTTAGTGAACATTATCATGGCTTTTACTGTCCTGTTGCACAATGTGGTTATACTGAGGCAAAGCTTCAATGTGATATTTTCTAAAAGTATAATGTTTATATGAGATCTTTTTTTAAAAAAAAGAATTTTATTGATTTTTTCCTTAAGTACATAATAAAACTGCCTAGTATA
>JANHGC010005846.1:317431-330093 GCA_027560395.1 Boaedon fuliginosus | reverse complement strand
TCTCTGTCTGCCCCTTCAACCCTCCTTCTTTTTTTATCCATTTTCTTCCCCTCTCTAATCACTTGTTCCTCCCGGTTTATATGAGATCTTCATCTTTTGGCTAGATAGGTCTTTGGAAAAAGGCCTCATTCAATGAAAAAAATCCCCTGATAAGCATCCTTAATAGGAAGGACTTGAAGCTGTGTTATAGGAAAACTGGAGATAAGGTTAAGAATTCACTCTAGTTCAGTAGTGTAATTCTACAGGAGAAGCGGCTAAATATAAATGCTTTAAAGCATAATTTAAATAATTTATGCTTTAAAACATAATTAAAATAATTAAAATGTTAAAGATAATAATTAGGAAGGACATAAAGAGTAAAGACTGAATCCAGTCTATGTAAGAAGATGAAAATTCCTACTTGGAGGAGCACCATATATGGGAAAGTTAAGATTCGGTGAGCTTGCTACTAGTAACCCCTAACCCATCCCCATCAGTATTTTGTCCATATTGATTACACATTTAGAAACTTCTTTTATTTTTAAAAATGGGTAGATTTCATTCAAATAAAGGGCAGGTTATGATCTTAAAAAAAAAAAACAGACAAAAACAGTATAGTCATAATAGCAACCTAGCAAGGGAACGAGACCCTTTAAAAGTTGAACAACAGTTACTGCTTTTGTACTGAATATGGGAAATCAATCTTTCTGAGACTTTAGTGGTTCTTGTCTCACAAACCTTAATCCCTATATACTGTTGTTTTATTTAAATGTGTTTGTGTGTGGGAAAACATTTGCCTAGGTAGGTTTGTCAGGTTCTTTTCTTAAGGAAAAGCCTTCTTCAACCACACTATATATTTTGGAAAGCAAAATTGGGGTAAATAATTTAGCATACCATTTGCTTCCTGACACCACACACTTAGGTGTATGAGCTTAAATATGCTGCTTTCAGTAGAATCTTGTGCAATTTGACTGGTTTGGTTTGAGAGGTCTAGACTGCCCTTTAAACCAAAGCAGCATGACTAAAAACACAGCCAGACAAATGAATTGGATAGCATAACACAGAAGTCTGCTCTCTTTGAAACCAGTAAAGCATTATCTAAATAGGGCAAAATATTTGTAGAAATTGCAAAACTTTCTAGGGATTTCCAGAGGATCCTGAGTTTCTTCTCATACATGTTATCCATTTCTAATAACTGAATGAAACGCCCTTACTAAAATACAGCATGGCACATAAATGTCACTAAAGTTAACTTTGATTCCAAAAACATCAAGTAAATTTAAACATGATGTGGTTATTCAAACTGGCTGCATTGCTATGCATTCATAGGTGTCTTTTCTATTCTGCCACACAAAACCAAATTAAAATTCAAGAGATAGTCATCTGTTATCTGTAGTGAACGTGATCTGTGGTTATTCATTTCTACGTCATTGGTGCTAGTTTACATGCCATAGTTTTATCAGATGTAAAAGCTGCCATTTTTGTGCCTTCCAACCAGCCCATCACTGCCTAGGTATGCTGATCTGTCTTCTGCAGATTTGATAACACTACCTATTTGCAATTACTGTTATTTGAATTGCACGATTAAAAAATGTATCAAAATATTGGGGTCCCAACCAATAGTAATACCATATTTGGACTCAGATTTCCAAGAGAGGGAGAGAAATAGATGTACGCTTGAATAACTCCATACGGATAAATGGATATATACTAATCAACCTCTTAGGTTTTACACATTTGGTAGCATTACAGATACAATTTTGCCTCTTTAGCATTCTATTTTGCTCAACAAATGTGGAGGTTTTCTGCATTACCAGAGCCTTCTATATCAGAAGAGAGGCACTCTGAATTACTATTTTGAAGAAATCAGATTTCTAAATTACAAAAAGAGCCTCCAAGAGTTAGCACAAGCAATTTCTGTCAAGTGGATGAGAGGCTGATCATGATTGGAAGGGACAGAGCCACTGCTGTTCCCATCGTGCCTTGTGTAGATGCCATGTATTCCCAAATGCCTGAAAAGGGCCATTGAAAGATAAAGTATATGCAGATAATTAACAAATAGACATCTATTTTAAAAGAATAACAGAATAACAAGAGTTGGAAGAGACCTTGGAGGTCTACTAGCCCAACCCCCTGCTCAAATAGGAGACCCTATACCATTTTTGACAAATAACTGTCCAATCTCTTCTTAAAAACCTCCAGTGATGGAGCTCTCACAACTTCTGAAGGCAAGCTATTCCACTGGTTAATTGTTTTATCAGTAAATTTCTCCTTATTTCTAAGTAGTTTCCATTAGAAGGCATGCCTTTGAATCAGTTGAATAAACTCTAAAATATTAATGGAGAAAGAGTTATGTGTTTTTTTAAATAATCCTTTGTGAGTTGGTATTGAAAAAACAAAAATGCAGGAGTGAAAGAAGAGATCTGAGGATATCCAAATCATATTAAGATGCCAATGTATGTTTTTTAAGTTGATTGGTTTCAGCAGAAAAAACTAAAACTAAATCCAATTAACTAAAGCTGCAATATCTTGCACTGACCTTAGTGTTTCTCTTGATTTTCACTGTTGCGGAATCATTTCTCATCCTTTGAGAAAACAAAATCATTTCTTGTTTATTTTTGGCTAATTTGTTAGCTGCTTTTGGGCCTTGCCATTACCGAAATTCAACTTTCCAACCTGTTTCATTGATTGGCTGATGTAAATTTTTAGAAAATGGTATTGTAATGCCTTGTTTGGGCTATTAATTTGTCTACTTTTAAGCAAAAATTGAACCAAGCGGATCATTACACTGCCTCAGTTTGTGACATAAATTAATTATTATTATTATTACGAATAAAGGTGAAACTGAGGAAAGCCTCAATAGATATCAGTGCCAAGTATTTTCTGCCTCTGTCCTTAATGTCTGTCATTGTCATTTGGTCCTGCACGGTGTATCACTGACAAACCCAGACTGAACTTGTGAGGCCATCCATTTATGGGCAAGCATTTTTTAATATTGTAAATAAAAAGATACAAAAAATGAAGCCCATTTCTTTCTCACTTCCTGGTATGTTCCTGGTTTCTGGATGTATCCAACCCCTGCTCTGATGGCTGATTCTTCTCCTTAATCCTTTGTTCCAAAGATGTGTATATTTGTGGTTCACCGTTTGGGATGTGAGGAGTCTCATTCCAAATTACAGGATAGTGCTGTTTGTATCTAGTGTGTACTTTCACAATGTTTTCTTGCTTAACCTAGTTTTCTTTAGATATATTAGATTTCAATTGGCTCCACTTACTAGATGGCTTCATAAGGAATCCCTCTTATATTGGATTGTTGTTTATCTTTCCTGCTAAAAAGCAAGAAAAGATTCTTTATTAGACAGGGTTATTAAAAGAGCATTAAAAAAGAGAAGGGCCAATGGTTTTGGAACTGAGCAGTTATTTGGTTTCAGTGCCAAAGGTACTTGCTCTGATTACTTCAGCTCACAAAATTCTAAATAATGGTCATACTGGCCAGCAATTTTGAGAATTAAAATCCGGATGGGGGGCAGGTTGGGAAAAGCTGGATTGGAGATATATTGGAAATCTGTTCAATATTTCCTTTATAATGCAAGGATTAGTTGAGGCAAGGTGGTGTATAAATCACTCATTGGAAGGTTAAGTCAATACACACTGAAAAAGCACAAAATGAAGAATACAGCAGTGCCTAATGCGGAAGGAAATACTTTAATCTTCCCAGTATATTCTTACAATGTGAGAAAGGGGATTTCAAATGCTGCTATTATATACTGTACCGAACTCCAAGTATGGGTAGACTTAAGAGTTAAATCAGGAAGAACTATGCTTATGAGAGTTGAACAATGACCTACATGATAGACCAACGCTATGATCGTCAATAGAGCTGGAGGTGGTCCCACACAGGCTGAAAACCCAGTAAGGAGAACCTTAACTCTTGCAACACCAGAAGTGGGAGCATAGCCTCAGGGCAAAAATTCATTTAGGTTATCCAACTATCTTCTGATTTGTTTTCTGGGCCTAGGAGTCTCTGAAGTGCTATGAATCTAATTTAGCTAGTATGTCTTTGATCTGAACTTGGGCAAGATGAAATTGCATTCAGTAGTGAAATGAACAATTGCCTGCAATCTTCTCTGCTGACCCTACTACATTTTTAAAAAATACATCCTTTAAATTGGCTTGTGCCATGGCTCATGTCATTCTCCCAGAATAAACCTTTTGAAATTGTAATAGCACGATCTATGCCCAAGCAAGCGATCTATGCCCACTCAAAAATTACTGCTTGGATGGTGGTTTTAGGACACACAGTAGTAGTATAGTAATTGGGATCAGAACCTCCAAGTGACTCCAAAGTACAATGTGCCCATGCCAGCTTAGAGTGATGCTGGTGGTTACAATTGTAGCTATTAAGTGAATCCCTTATGGCCATTAGGCACATCACGTGATCCACCATTTGTGATCTCTTGCCAGTTTCCCTGCGGACTGCTTGTTGAGACCTGGCAATAAAGGTCCATGGAGATGCTGCAATGGGTACAGCTTTGAGGATTCTATGTCAACCACCTCAGTTGTTCACCAAATGGTTATCAACTAAGCATTATGGAACAGTTATGGCAAACCTTATGGCTTGTGTCAAAAATTCAAAAAATGCCTAATGTGACTGCTGGAGTGTCATCCCAACTCAAAAACAATTCTCTATGGCCACACACACACACACCTGGCCATCCTGAAGAGTGGCACTCGGCAGCAGGGCCAAGGCTGAGCCTGAAGTAGGCCTCAACTTCAGCTTTAGCACCATTGCTGCCACTCAAAGAGGATGCCTTCCATCTTCCCCAAGGCTGCCACAACCCAGCATGCCCCAGGATCTTCCACATGTCATTTACCTTCAGGTGGTGGTCTCTTTTGTTGAAAGCCCCCCCCCAACCCCCGGTTGACTCAAGACTGCTCCCAGGTAAGCACAAGGCCTCTTTGGAGCATCTTTGGATTGATTGTTTGTTTGTTTGATTTATATCCTGCCTCTCTTCACCCAATTTGGGGAACTCAAGGCGGCCAATTATGCTCTTCATGGCTTCTGCAGCCTCCAAAAGTATGCCCCAGTCTCGTACAATTTTCAGAAACTCTGGAAGCCACACAAGGGCACAGTCCTCTCAGGATTTCGGAAGGGTCTCACAAGAGCACTGTCCGGTCTGCGAAGCACAGCTTGGCACCCTCACAGGCCTGCCATAAAAGGCTAGAAAGGGGAGGGGGGTTTCTAGTGTAAATGGGCAATAAAGCTGTGTGGGTACATATGGGAAATGACAGGTGATGAAGACCAGAGAAACTCAGTATGATTTTGCGCTGGAATCCAAGGTTAGGTGCCCTGAGAAAGAATGCCTATTATCCCAAAACATTTAGGCGAGTTTTGATTGGCTGAAGATTGGGATGACTGGGAAGCCTTTCTGTATCTTTTGAGCATGTGAAACCGAGCTAGCCTGACCTTACTGGTCAACATCTTTTTCATGAAAGAACCTTTAGCTTCAACCCAGTGGAGTCTGTCTTTCCTAAGAATCAGATTGGGGCAGGTCTGACAAGAACCCCCCATTGTTGTGTGACCATTGTGTGAGAACTGGGTGTGCTTTCAAGAATAGTTCCTGAATGTGGGTGTATAAAAAAAAATGTGTCAAAGATTTGTCATTTGGATACACCTGCAGGTTTTACCTTACAATTCTTGTCGTCCAAGCATGTCACTTTGGGGCTAGGTGCTCCTCCAGTATACAGGAAGAGAATTATCTGTATGTACCCTGCCTTTATTATTTTTGTAATTAACTCAAGGCGGGGAACATACCTAATACTACTTCCTTCCCGCAACAATCCTGTGAGGTGGGTTGGGCTGAGAGTAATTGGCCCAAAGTCACTTAGCTGGCTTTCATAGCTAAGATAGGACTTACGGTCTCCTGGTTTCTAGCCTGTACCATTCTCAAGTTGACATTCGTGAACTGTTCAGCATAAAACAGAAAATGAAATAATTAACATGAAGCATAGTCAGGTGCTTGCAACCTGTACAGAATGTTTCACTAGACAAAAGCTCGTACTGAAAAAGTTATAACTGGCTGCAAAATTCAACTGTCTGAGAAGGCAGCCTCATGTAACATGAAAGATGTTTACAAGATGTGTAATCAAATTTGCATTCCTGATGCTAAAGTTGTTGAGTAGTTAAATTAAAAACCTCACCAAATTAAGAGCTAACAGCATGCCAAAATTATCCCAGTGCATTTGTTTTAACTAGTGGCTAGAAAAAGAAACTTAGGTGGTTATATAAAAAAAGAATGTTACATAAATACTTCAACATGGAAAGTAAAGGGATGTTAGTGTTTTTTGAATATTTAAGTATAATATTAAAAAAAAAAATTAAACCAGAAGGTAAACACTAACACAAACTACTAGAAAATAAGAAAAAAGTGATCAAAAAGCAAAAGATGCAAAAAAGGAAAAATTAAAATAGAAAAATATAAAGTGGCATTCAATATTAATCACCGCAGTTTTAAGTACAAATATGTTAACCTCTCTCAAGTTACATTTTACTCTTTCTACAATCTATCCTGTCCAAACATGTTTATTTCTTTCATTTTTATGTAAAAAAATCCTAAGAGGCTTTCAGACAGCAATAAATTGAATAATCCCATCATTTTCCTGAACATTACCTGGAAATGCTAGATCTTTCTTCCAAATTAGTTTATAGGTAAAAGGTGTAATTCACTGGTAAAAAAATCCATTGTTATTCAAATGCTGAAGTGCCACTTCACATGAACAGTATTGCATTTTAAATACATATTCAGTTAAATACTTTGCCTTTTGTTTCTTCATCCAGGCTTCTACAACTACATAGTGTAAAAATATGAAATGAGAATTGTTTGGGATTAATGTAAATGAAAAGTACTCTAGAATATCTGATACATGTAAAAGACAGAAGAAGTTTTGGCCTTGAGAGTCTTGTACATTAGTGATAAAAGCTGACTTTACAGAATGACAAAGTGGAAAGAAAGGTATAACCCTCTAATAAATTTTAATTTCCTTTCCGCTTTTAGGGAAGAGGTGAAGTTTCAAAATCACAGTGTAGCTTTTTCTAACTATATATTCTGCACTTACTTCTTAATTTTCCCTGCCTCTACTCCTCTTCATGTTTTTTCTGTTCCAAATTTTCAGTTCTAAACCTGGATGTTCTCTTGTATCCTCAGGGACTAAAAATATACATTGTATGAAAGAGTCATAGAGCTAGAACATTTGCATTAGGTTAACTATGATGTTAAAGTTATGCAAGTATAGTTGCACATAAAATACTTTTTTTCACTAAGTGAAAAAGGACACCCTTGGTATTTTTATCACTAGAACCCGCCCCATTGTTAGCATTTATACCACTATGACACTGAATGTTCTATCCTGATTAACAAATTATTGTGTTCACATAACAAGATAACTAAACATGATTTAAGGTGATGACCCAGGTCATACAATATGCTATGCCAATGCCTGGATTCTCAATGTTGAACTACGATTTACCAAACTCAAGTTAAGCCTACTCTAATGATTAAAGTTCCCCTACCATCTACCATCATACAGAAACAACACAATTTTTTTTTACATTAGATTTATTTAAAACACAAATTATTTTGTTGAACTGTTTAAACATCTGATTCAGATACAATGATTTAAATAGAAATATGTACAGAAAAAAATAGAATATGTAAAAAACTCAATGGAATTCTCTTATGCAGAAGAGAGAGAAGGGAAGAAAACTGACCTCAAACAGAAGATTCTGCTTAAGCAAAGTAGAACACCTGCAACAACATGGAGAATTCTTTCAGAGTCTCAGACACCTGCTAGTTTTCATTACAATCGGCTAAAAATTCTATCGCCCTTCAGTTTGCTGAGGAATTATTTCCAACTTCTTGGGAGCAATGTGAAGACAGTTCATTCAGGACATCCTTTTAAAGAATATTTAAAATTTAAGCCTTTTCCCCCCTAGAGGCAATACTTCAAATTGAACTGGCAAAGCATTTTTCCTCCTTGCCTATAAAGCTTAATACATTTACATTAGAATCAAGCAACTGCCCCCTCTCCCCTCCCGCTAGGAGTATAAACAAAAAACACACCCTCCATTATTTCTTAACAATAAATTGTAACTGGCAGGATTGGGATAATTAAACTAATTAAAAACAATAGTATTAAGAATGGAAAAAAATATCATACAAAATACAAGAATTGCAGGATACACAATATTCCTAAATCTTCATTTGGCCATAGCTGAGTCCATGAGAAAATTCAGAAAATACAACACAGATATGTGGATGAAAATAATGTTATGGGAAAAAATCATTAAGTGACCAACTAACCAGAGGCTCGGGCAGAGATGTCTCAAACTGTTTAAGATGTCAGAGGGCAACAGTCTCAAAGTTGGCTTAAAATGATCCATGCGGCGCTAGCAGTACAGGCCATCATACTCTCCATTGGGGGGGGGGGGGACTTTGAATAAATTTTGCACTTCTTTTTAGAGCAAGTTTTAAATTATCTCTCAAATGAATAAATTAGAAAGGGGGCGTAACTTTCCCCATGAATTTCTATGCTAGATGAAATTAGTCAAAATGGCACAAGATGAGTGGATGAGAATAAAGATGTGCTATTCCATCTTCTATATAAATGTTGCTTCACTTTCAACAGTTTAAGGATAGAAGTTCTACATGTAGTAGGCTTGGTCCAAGTTTATTTTCCTTTCCTCTGCATTATAAATAGTTCTGCCATTTTTAGAATTTTTAAAAATCCACATAACTCAAGAAGTGACTCAAAACTGCAGAAATAACCCCCCAAAAGCAAAAGGAAGCTCTGAAATACAGAGAAATTACGAGCCACACAGCTGAAAAATAGGTATGACAATTCAGTAAAAAATATAATGATGAAAAAGAATTGCTATGTAGAATTATGAGTAGGTCTTGGATCTTCTCTAGATGAAATGTTCATGGTTTCATTCTGAAAATATTTAAAATGAGAAATAGTTGGGACGTATCTCTGACCAGCAGGGTAATTCAAAACAAAGTAATGCAGCCAAGTTCTTCAAGCAGTTTCAAGTGTGCTTTAAGACTTGTCATAACTCTTCTATGAGAAAGGGTAATCCAACAAAACATATAGCTTTTATTTTCTCTCAAAATGAAGCTGTGTAGCAAATCAACTGTCAATCATCTCAGAGAGTTCAAGCAGGAGCTCATCCTCATCTTTTCCTGGATCTAAATCAATCTCTGCTTCCAATTTGCCTCCTGAGATTTCCCAAATCAGCTTATCAAAGTCATCTTCAACTGAAGACTGAATCTTCCCAGATCCTGTTGAGCTCAGTCTGCGGGTCTTTGCTACTGCTGCACGGGAAGAACTTGGGTTTGCCATCTCTGCTTGCAACGTGGAGGCTACCTGGTTTTCCACATACAGTTCAGAGCTTCACAAAGAGGGGGGGAAAATAAAACAATTATACATCTGCAAGTAGAAAACAGACATCACGCGTAAACCTTTGCAGGATTTTCAGTTCAAGTAAAATGGTGTGGGGCTGAACCATGAACATAAGTTAACTATAGGCAGAATAAAGGTAGGTAAAATACAAATTATGTTGTAATATCTAGGCCATTTACAAGCCCAGGTTCTGCAGACTAGCAGGAAAAAAGAGGACCTATGTTTCACAGCATATAGTAAGGGATTTAATCTGTTTTGCTCCAGAGCCAAACAAAGTGTTAAATCTACAAGGAGATAATTCAGGCTAGAAATCAGGAAGAAAAATCACAGATAACCTACAAATTACTATAAAAACAAATGCATGGTCTGTTGACTTGGGAATCCTACAAGATTAATTACAAACTGGCTTAAAATACTTTTGTCTTTTAAACTTTGTTAACTGCAAACTCACAGTGCATCTTCAAAACTATTAACAAGTTAGATTTTACTATAAGAGATTTGAAGTATCCACATGATGCTTATGATGTTTTCTTATCTATAGCCAGCTTTAAAGAAACATTTCAGTTTTTTTTATCACAATGACTGACCAGAAATCACTAGGAGAAAACGTTATTAGCTAGCTACTTATATTTGAATTTTAAGAATACGTTTGTAAGATATTAAAGATATTTCTTTGACAAATACTTTCAGAGTTAGCAACCAGGTACTTAAAATTTTTCAGACTGAGTATGTGCAAGGTTCTTACAGAATTTTTCCTCAATCTGCTTTCATTGGCTATTACCCAGATAGCTACTCATAAATGTGAAGAGAAAGAACATAAATGTCATATAATCCAATTTATGACAAGTAAACATTCAACTTTGTCCTGCTGTTCTATGACAAAATTCAAATCATGTGCAAAATGGCTATAAAGAAATAATAATTACCTGTTATAATCCACCTTCTTAGGCATAATAGTTATATTGTCCTTTGTAAGATCTGAGGTGCTTCCCTAAGGAAAAAAATAAAAATAAAAAATAAAGTCACTCTCTGAGGTTCACTATCACCAAATTATTTTATTCCTGGATTGCCATTCCATTGTTCTTTTTTATGCAAAATTATTCATATTCTATCAATATAATTGAAGAACTCTCAAGAGGTTTAGATGTAAAAGTCCTCTCTCCTATCTCATAAAATTGCTACTCCTGTAAGATAGAAAAGTATATCTAAAACAATTTAATGCCCTCGTCATCTCAGAATTTTAGTAGCACAATCTACATGAATCTGTTTTCTTACCAGAGATGTGTTTTCAGAAGCAAACTTTTTCATTTCTGTGCTTGCAACAGGGCTCAGGGGCTTCACTGCAGCAACAGAGGGATGATTCTCTGATATTTTTCGCTTCAGTGTCTGCTTTGCTGGGGAAATGCGTTTCAGTTCAGATGGTTTCACATTCATCTTGGGTTTGACTGAAATATAAAAGCAATCCAGTAACCTCTCTGTTGTAACCTCTCTGTTGATGTTGCACAAGGTATTTGGAAAAAGACTTCTTGGAAGAGACCTATTTTAATCAATTCCAAATTTTAATGTATGGAAATATTTAAAATTATATTTCTAGAGTGATGACAAAATACTATCTAAGCATCCTTCCCACACTTCAGTCCACTTTCACTCCTTCCCAGACAAAAACGAATTATAAAAAAAACTGCAGTATTCTGCAAAGAACATAGGACTACAAACATCTCATTATAGAGGTAGAGCTTCTCAATGGAAAGAAATAGTTGAAAAATGAAGTCAGCTTTTTGCATGCTGAAAAGGAGAAATTTACATAATAATGATTTCTGAGAACTGAAGTTTTTCTGTTTGTTAATAATAGATGCCTGAACCCTTGTCCCTCCAGTATGGACATGTATACATCGTCCAATATATAATGGTTCTACTTCCCATAGGACTATAATCAATGCTATTCTTGAAATAATCAGAATAAACTGATCCACAAATAGAAAAAGAAGTTCCAGATTTATTATTCTACAATACTGTGCTTATTTCCTTTGGTCTAACACGAGAGAATATTTTCCGAGACAAGCAATTGCTGACACCTAACTAGCATTATTATTGATTTTTCCTTAAATCCAAGACATATTAAGAAAAGGAATTAATTATACAGTTTGCCATCAGCTCAAGAACTTGATAAATATTCAAGTATAACATGCAGATCAAACGTGTTTTCTATTTAAAAACAAGGAAGTATTCTGGAAAGAGAACCTTACCCTTTGTTCTTGGTTCTGGAGTCTGAGAGCAAAGTCTCAGGTCTTCTGATGTTCCCTCCTGAGATTTCACCAACAACCTTTTGGAAAGTGGACGCGTTTTCCCCGTAGTCACTGAGGATTCAGAATTTGTAGTCACTTCTGGTATTTTTCCTTCTACTATTTCTTCCCCAGCAAGTGGCATAGTCACTTGTAATTCCTGGGACTTTTCCTCTTGTTGCTGCTGCTTTAACCGTTGCTTCTCCTTCCTTATTTCTTCTAAGCTCTTCACATAGATTTTAGAATGTGAATTACTCACACTATCATTCAAAGGCTGCATAGATGCAAAAGAAATACTTTAAAAAAAACGAATGTCCAATAAGCAATCAATGTAAGTCCTTTGAAAAATGCACATGCTCTTATCACTCCACTCGGGCAGACAGCATTACTCAACCAACATTTCTGGTGTTATGTAGTTTATAAAAAATAAAAATATTTTTTGTTTATTTAAAAGCACAATCTTGGTAGAAGCCTAAAGTCAGAAAGAAATGCAACTGCAGTGGAGATCAACTTGATTATAATTTCCTACTTGAATCCTGTTTCTGAAAACAGATGAAAAAAATATAATTGGCCTTCCCTTCCCTTCCCTTCCCTTCCCTTCCCTTCCCTTTCCTTTCCTTTCCTTTCCTTTCCTTTCTCTATCACTCACTCTCTCTCCCGTGTGTGGGTCACTCTCTGTGTCTATCTTCTGGAGGTGGGGGAGGTGAAAAACAGGCCCATTTTTGGCCTCCTGTGACATCTGCATGCCCTGGGAACTCACCCCCCCCCCGAAGCATTCTAGAGGACAAAAAACAGCCCAAATGGGCCATTTTCATCCATTTTTTGCCTCTAGGGGTAGGAGGGGAGTGAACAGCAGGGCATGCAGATGCCCCAAGAGACAAAAAAAGGGGGGGAACTGGGTCATTTGGGGGCAAAAACGGGCTGTTTCTAGCCAAAACTGGG